>VCRD01000562.1:0-25339 GCA_006783055.1 Trinorchestia longiramus
ACCTTGAGTAAGGTCACACGGGCAGTTAGTTAAGGCTTGTTAAAGTTGGTTGCTTAAAATTCCCCAAGCACAGCCAAACTTTACAATGTAGCGATGAAATTCAGTTCGATGACGCAACAAAAAGTCTCTATTTAATGAAAGAGCATTTAAAAATTTATAGCGAATTATATTTCATTAGCGCGGGACTTAAATATATTAAGCTCATTGCTGTATGTGGTCTACCTTCGTTGAAGTTGGTTGGGTGGTAGAACTGGAACCCTCCAAAAAGGCTCCAAATAGGCTTCTGGCAAGTGTAGTGACCCTCAGCCTATCAGCCTGGACTCCAGTAACTATTGCAGCTTATACGTTCGTTGAAGTAGTTATAAAACTTTTCCCGACATCTACTAAGAAAAAAATAGTGCAGCTGTAGCGAGATTCCCACCACTAAAATAAATATCATGAAAGAAATCATGTTCAGAGAATTACTGTCAACAGAAAAAGAGCAAAATACAATGTAATGTTTGTGTGAAAACTTGAAATAAAATGCATGAAAAACATTTAAAATTAAATCTATCAAATCGAAAATATACTCGCTTATAGACTGCATATGTGTTCTTTTAGGATAATATGAAATAAAGTTAGTATTAAAATTGTTCGTTTATGATGATAAAGAGAGTGTGCAATATATTTTTAAATTAGGTTTTACAAAATGATAAAGAAACTCGTTAAATAGCGGGTGCTGCTGCGTTGCTTATGGTACTACCATCTTATGACCAAATATACAAAAACATTGGTTAGGGTAGAATCAGAAGTAAATATATGTTTTTTTTCAGTGGATGTAATCAAGTGAGTGTCGGTGAATTAATTATTATACGAAAAGTCTAAGTGATATACTATATACTCTGGAAATACATACATTGTGGCTGTTTCATAGTTTTTTTCGCCTGATGTATGGTTACAGAGTAACAATTCTTGTTAATTTTCCGTAGTTGGTTCTTTCTTGTAGTAAAATGTAATTCTGGTAACCGTAAATGTGGCTTGTGAATTTGCTATGCATCATGGTATGTTGAAGTGCTGTGACTAGGATAATATTTGGTCACATATTTTGACGAGGGACGTGTTACAATGGGCGTTGAGGCGTAACCTCAAACATGAATTTGGCGTGTGCCGTCATTTATTTCTGTGATTTCAGTTTCGCTCTCGATTTAAGACGAAGTTAATTAATGTGGCAAGTTAAAAAAAAAATAATTTAAATGTCCTGAGAAAGTATTTGAAATAAAGATCACAAAAGTTCATTTTTTTTACAAAATATATTTATACTTTTAACTTGAATTATTTTCACTTCATATTCATGCACAGATAGTGAATGTTATGTTATTTCACAATATTCCTTGTGATCCATCAAATCACAGTTCCAAGCTGATTTTTCTACTTAAATGTTACTTTTTCCTGGTCACCTGTTAGCTAAAAAATTCATTTTTTATTTTTGAAAGTTATTTTTCTAAGGTCATCTATTTCTTCATTGTTTTATATTGTTAATTTAAATTGTAAAATAAATTTAATTCAAGAATATGTCTCATACAATATCAAAAATAAAATTTAAATTACATATTTGCACTTTTAAGATCTCAACTACCATTGACATGAAATGTTAGTTTACTCCTTGAGGTGTCCTGCCCAGCAACACAGTTTTTAACTGCCTAGCTGTAACTCTGCAAGTTACCAATGTTCCATTGTTGTGAGCTTAGCAATTTTTTGCATTAGTGTATTGAAATGGTTTTGGTTACTCCTATGTATATATAGAGTATAAGTTACAAAATAGCTCATAATTTTTTCTCTCTGGTTGTCTCATAACTTAACTTAGACTTGAGGGCCTGCTATGGCTGGGACCTTTGTTATGGCCTTTAATTTGCTCTTAAACACACATACAACGGAGTAACATCCCAAAAATTTTTGATTGTGTTCTTGGATCTTCTGAATAAATCTACAAGGGCCACCGTGAATCATTGATATGTGTAATAATGTTGAAGGATTTTCTTATATATGCACTTCAAAATGATTTTTGTGTTTATTTGTGTCTAGTGTAAAAAATAAAAATTCTCAGTCATAATTTTAAATTAAAATCTTGAAAGTGACACTAGCCTATTAACATTTTGACTACAACAGTCATGATAGTCTGTATATCAGCAAGTACCTGTGTACTAACTATTGTCTGCATTACAATCAAAGTGTTAAATAAATGACCAGCATTATCATTTCATAAATTTTATAATAACTTTGGCAATTGGCAATGAAGCATGCATCATAGATCTCGGATAACTTGATAGATTTGGTCGCACATTGTTGGTCGCACTGGTAGAAGCACTTGTTAAAAAAGTGGTAAAACATTTGAATTTGTTAGGGTGCATATTTTGAACTACAGAAAAACCAGAGGTTTGGCCTGTTGAATAAATTGATAGTTATTAGTTGATGGGTTGGGTTTGATTTACTGTTTTTGGATTGGTTGAATGTTTTGGCTTCATTTACTGTTTTGATAGATTTAAGGAGAATAATGGAGATTTGATGTTTTGTATTTATTTATCATTGAAATCAAATTTGTTCTACAAGATTTGAACATAGAATGGCTGGTGGTAAGTTTAAGAAGGCAGGATCTTGTAGCATGATTGAGTGTATGATGTGTAGGATGTGGGTGGATTTGGAGATGTGCAAGGGCTTTACTGAGGTGGGTGAAAGTGAGAAGAATAAATTAGTGTTTAATTGCTGGAACTGTGTGGCTGAGGAAAAAGTGAAGATGGCTGATGTAAACCTGAAGATGAAAGAGGAGATTAAAAGGCTGATAGCAGAGGTTGTTTCACAGAGGAGAGAGTGGAGAATGAAAGGAGGAAAAATTGGAGAGGATGCAAGGAGTAAAAGGAAGATGGATGGTGATGTAAATAGTGGTGCCAGGCATGTAAGCAAGATAGATGAACGGAGTAGATTCAATGAGAAGACGTATGGTCCTTGGGCAAAAGTGAGTGGAAGGAAGAAGAATAAGAACGATGTGATGAAAGGTGAACATTATAGAAACAGGAGAATGCAAGGTGGAGTGAGACCAGTGATTGACTGAAAGTGGTGGATGTATGAGTTTGAAAGGAAAAGGAGTAAAAGAAATTATGAGCACACTGACAAGGTGATTGATGACATGGATGAAGGCATGGTGATAGTACAAGGAGGTGGGAATGGATTGCTTAAGAATGGAAGGGAAGAGATGGTGAATATGATTATGAAAGTGGTTGAAAGAGCATGAAAGAAGAATGTGAGAGTGGCTGTCATAAGTTTGTTGAGGAGACCCACTTGTAATGAAGTTTGAAGGGTTGCACAAGGAGGTGAATAGAGATTTGCCTGAAAAGATTTTTATTATGAAAGCAGAGAGGGGATGGAAGCATATTCAGTTCCAGCTTCCTGGATATGGATGATCTGATCCAGGCAGGGTGTTTCTTGAGAGATGGAGTCCACCTTTTGTGAGAAGGGGAGACAAAACTTTCCCAGAGATTCATTCGCTGGATCAAGGCCACCCATCTCCTCATGGAAGGTAGAATGGACTGAAAGAGAGTTGATAAAAAACAGTAGATATATGTACTGATAATGTTGTAAAGTTTGGATGCATAAATGTATGTAGATGGAAGGTAGGAAAGTTGGATGACCTGGCTGAAGAATTTGAGAAGCGAAAACTAGACAGTGTAGGTGTAGTAGAGACTTAAGATAGGGTGGTGAGGTAGGGTAGATGTGAGATAGGGTGAGGTTGGTGTGTAAGGAAAATAAGTATGAAATGATAGGTCAAGGTCATGTTAAATGGCAGAAAAATGGTGGAAGAGTAGGACTGATTGTGAAGAATGCCTTAAATTGAAAATTGGAAGAAATTTGTGTTGGAAATGAACTTGAGAGTGAAGATGCAAGAAAGTAGCAGCAAACAAATGCATTATTCTGGATATGTATTACATGACAACTATGGGATCACTAGTGCAGGAAGAGAATATGAAGAAGTATGCCATACTGAAAAGAGTAGTGCAAGAATTTAGCAGGTTCCCAGTGATTGTTTGGGAGACATGAATGACCATGATGGTATATTTGATGAGAGGGTAAATGAAAAGGGATGTTAATTGATTGATTTTTGCAAAGGAAATGAGTTTGAAAAGTTTGAATGTAACAATAGGGATTTCCTTGCATACATGGGACAGTAAGGAATGGAAAGTAACAATTGACTATGTGTTGGTGAATTATGAAGGAAGATAGCATGTCACAGAAATGTATGTGAATGAAAATGCATTTGATATTGATACTGATCACCAAATGCTTATTCTTTAGTACAAATGGGGTATAAAAAAGGTTATATAAGAGATGTGCAATGTGAAGGAAAACTGGCATTTGAAAGCAGCAATTTGGAAAGAATTTAAAGAAGAGCTTAGAAGACAGGAATGGAAGAGAAATGAAATTGTCCTGAACAAAGAGATGGCAAAAATGTATGTTGCAAATGGTGAAAGCAGTTATGGACTTTTGGGAAGACATTAGTGGAATGAATGAGCCATTTATAGATGAAAAACCAGTAACTCTTCAGATTGTAAAATATGATTTAACAATAGAAGAGAAAAGTGTGTAGAGATTGAAACTTTTATAAAATGTGGAAAATGGGGAGGCAAGTGGTCCTGATGAAATTCCAGATGAGTTCTACAAGCATGTTGGTGGGAGAATAATTGAACTGTTGAAATGTTGGTTTGATGAAACATGGAGGAGTGAGAAAGTCCCAGATGAGTGGAATAAATGTAATGTAGTTATATTGCATGAGGGTGGATATAAGAATAAGAAAGAATTGAAAAATTATTAACCAGTTGCTCTGGCTGACACAGTAAAAATTTTTGTGGAATCCTAAATGAAAGGATGAAACATGTGGTGGAAGAATGAAGAGTAATGGGTGAACAATAGAATAGTTTTAGGAGAGATAGATATGGTGAAGACAATTTGTTTGTAGTAAGTGAAATACTTGAAAGAAAGAGGAAGGAAAATAAAAAGGTGTATCTTGCATTTTTGGATATTTAGAAGGCATATGTTTTAGTAGACCATACGAGGTTACTAGATGGGCTAGGAAAAATTGATGTTAACACGTTAACCGCCATGCCTGATATCAGAGATTTGTCACTACCGCCACGACTTTACCATTTTACGACTTTATCATTTAACCTTCCGTAAATATTTTGAATTAATTTTTGAAAATAATTATTAAAAATTTGGAAATGTACCACCAGTGGTACATGCGGCGGTAAGTGAAATCCTCAAATGTACCACCGGTGGTACATGTGGCGGTTAACGTGTTAAGTAGAAGATTTTGAACATTGTGAAAAATTTGTATAAGAATACATATGCAATCTACCAGCTGGGAGATTTAGTGTCTGTCTGAGAATGGGTGGTTTTGAACTGAAAGTTGGTAAGGAGACACTGATTAATTTGCTGTATGCTGATGATATTGTGGTTAGTGAACCAAAGCACGAATTGCAAAGGATGCTTGAGATTGTGAATGGATACAGTAGAGATTTCAAGGTGAAATTTGGAGGTGATCAAAGTAAAGTCATGGTTATAAATGGTGATGAGACTGACAGAGATAGGGATAGGTGCCCCAAAATGGACGACTGTAGAAGCTGCTAGATGGGATTTAGAGTGGAGTTTGTTTTCTGAAAGAATGGTAAAAGGCTGTATTGAATTATTAGGTAAAAATTGAGAGAATGGACAATAAAGAGCAGGTTAAACAATTTTTTGAATGGAATCTAAGTGAAAATCTATAGGAGAAAATTTGCTGGGGCATGCAAGAAAACGAAAGATACAGAAGATTGTGCATGTTAGAATTGGAAGAGGTATGGTCAATGGAGGTGAAGGACTGAAGTGGGATGGCAGTAATTGGAAGAAAGAAATTGATAAACTAATGAAAGAGCATGGTTTGAACAAATGGAAGTGTAGTATGATTGGGAAAAGTACTTTAACTTGATATGCCAGTAAGAATGTACCAAAGATTGAAATTTTTTATGATGGAAGTTTTGGATGCCAACTCTTGTTTGCTGTGAGATGTAAGGCATTAAGTGTGAATAGGCGCTTACATGGAGGTGGAATGAGGGGAATACAAGGTTATGTCTGCAGTGTAACAGAGGAGTAGAGGAAATAAACACCTAGTCCTAGGATATAGTAAATATGAACATGAGTGAGAGAGCCTCATGGATGTGGTTCATGAGCAGCATGGAGGGAACCAGTGGATTGCCAGGTGTGTTGAAGAGGACATGAGTATGAGATATCTTGTAAGGCTGGATGAGGAATGCAACATGATTGTTGTGGATGCAGTGAAAAATTTTTTACTACATGCATGGAATAAGAGACACTGATGTTGAATAATCGGTTTCCTGGGCAAGAATGTAACTACTTGCCAAGCAAGAGGGCTATTTATGACAATCTGGATGCCTCCCAGTGATGCTGTATCATAAAGGCTTATCATCTGAGTGAAATCCATATAATGACTTGGTTAGTTCTTTTGCATGGAATGACTTGGTTAGTTCTTTTGCATGGAATGACTTGGGTGGTCCTTGAGGAATTATTTTAGACAACCCTGGCTCACAGGAGAAAAATTCTGGGATGCCATCCTGTTGTATGCGTTTGTTTTAGAGGGAATTAAAGGCCGGTACAAAGGCCTCAGCCAACGTTTGCCTTCGAATCTAAGTCTAAGCCTAAGTAGCAACTTAGTGTTGGAGACCTGTACATCGTGGTGTATAAGTAACACCTTTTTTGAAAATGACAAAAAACTAGGAAATGTGATAAGATCAGGTGTTTGAGATTCATTGAACTGTTGTATCCATTCTACCAATTGCCATTACATATTTCACTAATAATTTGTAATATTTTGACCTGAAAATGATGTGCTACATGAAAAAGCAGCAAATAAAAATTGTATAACTTTACTTTCAATGATGGAATAAGTCTGATATAAATGGCAGATAGAAGACACTTTTAAATAGAGAAATCACATTTATAATGATGGAAGACATCCTGATAAAATGTACATAAAAGCTATGGACTCCAGATGCTAGGAAACAGGTTTGACAACAGAGAAGTAACCTTGTGACAGACCACGAACCATTCAAACTGATGTTTCTATTTGTCTTGTTTCAACAAACGTTGTTGGTTGGCCCACCACTTAGACAAGGAAACGTCCCATTCAACTAGGAGTGTCTTGCAGGTCACTGCAACATATTCTGAGAGAAGATTAGAAATATCACGTGTATAAAATTCAACAGACCCACGAGTTTCATCTCACTGACTACTGAGAGTGGGCTGAATTTGCTTGTACGTTTCTGCAGCTTGCAGAAAACAAAGACTTCATATAGAACCTAATAATGATGGATGAATCTCATTTTCAACTCAATGGTTACTTTAATGAGCAAAACTGGAAATTTGGGGCATCTGAGAACCCTAGAGTAATTCATGACCATTCATTTCAACCAGCTAAATCAATAGTATGATATGGCATCACATAGAGAATTATTAGTCCATGCTTTTTTGATGATAACGTATTGACTGTGAATGGAAACCAATATAGACTTGTGTGGGGACTTATAACACTTGTGATTGGAGAATATTTATTACATCAGATAGAAGAAATATACTCAGAAAATATATTGGTTTTTATAAGATGGAGCTATGGTTCATAGAGCAAGAGAATCAATGGCCATTCTGAAAGAAATTTTTCCGTATCAAATAATTTTGCACTAGGCGATGTATCGTGGCCAGCCTAATCTGATCTAAGTGCTCTTGATATTTTTTGTGTATAGTTGAAGAAAATAGTTTGTATTAAAAAGAGATACCCTACAGGAATTGATACTCAAAGTTATTCAGGAAATTAACAGGATAACTCCAGAGATGTTGAGTATAGTAATAGGAAATATTAAAAATAGTGATGTACTGATACCAGAAAAGAGGCCGATACCGATACTCATTTTTTCAGGTGCCGATAATTTTGTTTTTATAATAAATAGTAATACACATTCATAAGAAGGAACAATTACGCACTGTTAGGCAACTTAGGATTGCGCTCCTCTACAACCATTAAACATGAAGCATAATAATATATTTTGTCAAGATAATATACCGTACTCCTTTAAGATAAAGATAGGTATCTTATATCTTTGATAACTGCACATTCAATACTCAAATTCAAAAATTCTAAGACGTGGTGCAGAAACATTAAGCTTTCACTAGTATCAGGCGAAAGCTTGTTCCTTTTGGGGGTGTTTACATTTCCACCTACACTGAAAATACGCTCGCTCTCCACTGATGGAGGGGCTGATAGATATTTACTTACAAGCACTAATCGCAAGGGAAACCTACGCTTATTTTCATGCCACCACATGAAAGGATTCTCTTCTTAAGGCAACGTTTCCATGTTTTCATAGAGCCTCGTTTCCTTTTTCACAGATTGCAAAGTTGAATTATCTTTGGTTCTTGACGACTGTTTCTTTGGTGTTTTTGTCGAGATTCATTGGCGTGATTCCTCTGCAGTTAAATGGTATGTTGATGAAATTTCAGTCATGAACTGATCAAAGTTTAACAAATCCAAATCCTTTTCTTCAGTAAGTCCAGTTGGTTCAGTGGCTGAGAAGCCACCTTCGTCACTATCAGTGCTGTTGCCAGGGGTTGCTGATGAGGCGGCTTCCATTTCTGTGAATCTTTTTTTGTCACACGACCGAAAAACATCACAAAGCATATTTTTTTAAATTTGATGTTAAATATGTTGAAAAGGTTCTGATATTTGCATCACAGTACCGAAAGGGTAACTTAATAAGTACCATTGTTTTCACCTGGGACTGCCACATTCCTTCTCAATGAAGAGCTCCGAGAATTTTATTTGTGGAATGATTTCTGAGGTGGTTGAGGATCTTTCACTCAGGCAGACTGTTGTGATGTGGAATACTTTTAACAAGCTTGTCAACTTTGCGATTAGATTCCCATTTGTTTGCATTAAGTACTGGCATGTTTGCTGTATCCACGCAGTAGCTGGCAACAGCCTTCTTTTGCTCACACGAACGATCTAGCATAAAATAGGTGCTGTTCCATCTCGTAGACATGTATTGGATGAGATTATGCTCAGGCAGCTCATGCTGTTTTTGCTGGGTCAAGAGTTTTCCACAAGCCAGCGTAGAATGACTGAAGTGCCCAACAATTTTCTTGCAATTAGTGATCATATCTGACTATTCTTTGCTCAAATAAAACATCATGAATAACAAGTTGTAATGTGTGCAAGAAGCAAGCCAGGCCACTGTGACCAGTATCGACTAGGCCTTTTACCATATTGGCGCCATTATCACGAACAAACGCATGTACTTTATAGAATGATATATCAAAATCAGAAATGACGCTCTCAATTACCTCAGAAATTCTGCTTGATTTATGAGAGCCAGCAAAAGGAGGAACTCGCAAAACCAAAATTTTTGTTGATGCTGTGCGTTGTCAGACTTATAAATGAATAGTTGGCATTATTTCTCCAAATATCGTTCTTTACTTTATTACGTACTTTGCTATGGATTTCAGGCAGAAGTTTTTCCGAGATATACTTTCGGCTAGGAAAGACATAGTTAGGCTTTACCTTTTGCATCAAACGAGAGAAACCTATGTCATCAACCACAGAATGTGGTTGACAGTCACCTGCTATCATTTCGCCAATAGTTCTATGTATTGCTTGCGATTGATCACTATTGATGTCCAAAGGCTGCTCGCGAGCAATAGTTTTGCTGATGGTCATTTCAGTTTCTGTATTTTTAATATCTTCTGAGGTGCATGTGCTTTTTTTTTGTTGCTTCTGTAAGAAATTGTGTAGTTGCCGCTTCTTATCAACTTCCTATTTTTCTTCTTTCTTGAGATACTCTTATTTTGTTAAACAGTTATATTTGTCAGCATGGCTACTCTTCAAGTGTTTTCTCAAGTTTGTTTTGTTGAAGAATTTCCCTTTTCCACCTCGTGAAAAAGGTTTATTGCATACAGTACAATGAGCTCTTGCCTCATTTGTTTCACCGACCATAAAATGTTTCCATACTCCCGAGTTTGAACTTCTGTTGCTGGTAGAGGCCATGATAGTTAAGCGCGAGCAAGATACCACACCTACTACCTTCGCGGCTCAACTGCCTGTAGCACACTGAACTTAACCATGCTTCGTGAATCACGAAAGTCCAAGTCGTTTTTTCTGTAATATCCGCCTCTTGAGGCATACAATCGAAAATTAATTTTCTCGAGAAATATATTTTGCAATATTTAATACTAAGTTACGAACTCTTTAAAATAAATAATAGGCATTATTCATTATGAAAATTTTAAATTAAGTAGCATCCTACTAGCATGCGTTGCGTGATCTCAGACGGATGTCACATGTTCTTACATGTGTTTGTGAATACGCGTACGCTCACTCAATCCCCTTTTATCTGTGTAAATGAAATAGGTTGTGACAATTATTCATGTTCAATCAATTCTTGCTATGTTTCACATTAAATCGAACTTATATTATATCTGACGAGTAAATAAATTTGCACAGTTAACGTTCGTTATTAAGCTTGTCTTCCGATATTTTGCATTACCAGTCTCGTGAAAATAGAATAAAAGTATCGGAGTGTCGGCTAAGATCCCTCATCTTTTGGGCGCCGTTGCCTATACTCGAGGAAAAGGCCGATACTATCGATACATCTCTAATTAAAAGAGTACATTTTTGTTTGAACTATAACGGGCATCATGTAAAGGATATTGTGTTCCATACTCGATGATAAATTAAACTTTAAGATCTTCTCTTTACCTTTTATACTTATTTGGTTAATCGTTTTCTAAAAGGGGGGTGTGACTTATGAGGGGACATACCACAAGAGTGAAGATGCCGAAAACAAGCTTTTAGTAATTACAGTAGAATTCCTTTAAACCGGCACTTGTTAGCCAAGCTTTATGTATTTATTCATTGTTTTTCTTCTTTAACTGCTTTACGCAATTGATATTGTTTTCTTTTTATGTCTAGTGTGTCAATGAATTGTTTGTTGTTACTTGGGTAATATTAACCAGCAACTGCAAAGTCCCATGGGTGCCGATTAAAAAAAATTCCTACTGTACTGTACAAAGTTTGTAAAATGGAAATTCTCATTAGATGATTAATAGTGCACATACTCGTATGTATCAATGTGTTCTTGCTCTCATTCTTTGGGTTAACTACTAAATCAAGCTTGGCTGGTTGATTTTGCTACCATAGAAATTGGATATTTTAGTTGATGGCATCTTTGTCCATGTGGGATGGAACACCTCATGTTTGATCAAATGTTTATTTTCCCTTTCTGCAGTTGTTCATTTTTTGGCAAACTCTGTTTACAAAGAAGCTGGGGCTGGGTTTATATCCTTTACCTCTGTTGTATATTTACTGTTAACCCTGGTTGCAAAATATATGTTAAGGAATCATAAGAGTGCTGATGTTTCTACTAATTGTTAAATTTTCTCAATCAAATTTTTGATTTATTTTTTATGGATATTTGAAGTTATAACAAATCAATTTGAAGTTTGAGAATATGTATTGCAATTCATAGTTTTAAATTTAGAGAATACAAAGATTCTGTTGAATGCTGAAAAAAATTTTTGGGTTAAAATTGTCAAGACAAGAGTTTTATGCTAAGTTCTGTGCATCATTTTGCTTTGTGTACAATGTGTATGTTGTTGAAAATGTGTTAACATAACTTGTGTTGAAATGCATTTTAGGATGACCTTGAAAAGTAGGAATTGAAGATCCATTTAATGTACAGTATTTTATAAAATTTATAGAAACGACAATTTTAATTCATATAAAATGAAGCTGTGTTTTCTACAGCAGAAGAAATAGTACAAGCTATACTTATATAACACTTTGTAAGTGTAAATAGACAATAAATCCTTAGATTACTCTATCGATGATGTCTCAATTTTAAAGATCTTCCATGAATGTTGGTTGTACTATACTTCTCTTTATGAACTGAATGGAACTATTGGTAGAGTGGAAGAAAATATTTCTTTGATCATCACAATGTGTGTGCTCTGAGACTCTTATGAAAACATGCTGGAGGCTCTGTGTTCATATGCACATTCTGTTCAATCATATCTATTTTGTACAGATTTTGTTTTTTCAACTGATGCAGTGAAAGCTCGAGATACGAATAAAGTATGAGCGAAATTTTGTTGTTGTAAATGCGATCATTGGCTCACGTTACGAGCTATGAGACGTGACGCCTACGTCAGGTCGCTCAGTGTCGCTAGTTCTCGTAGCGTGAGGATTTACGCGTTTGTGAGCTTGTGATTTTTTTTAACGTGAAAATAATTATTCCACAATGCCTCCCGAGATGAATGTTGCCTCAGATAGTACTGCAAAAAAAGAAGCCATGAGCGTTAACACGTTTGTTGCGATGCGACCCACCGGTGGGTCACTTAGGTTAGGTTCTGCAATTTTTTCCAAGTCTTTTAGTGATTATGTGTACAAAGTAAAGATTTGCACCGGCTAGGTGCAACGTGTTAAAATTAAAACGTGTTAAAATTAAAAAAAGTAATAAACATGCGAGTGGTGTTGGAGTAATGGAAAATTCGAATACTTACGACCGTCCAACATCGACGATATGCTCTATTCTGAAGAAGAAGGAAGAAATTAAGAAACTTGATGTGGCCAAAGGAGTTACCGTGACTTCCAAGCACCGTCCAAAACTCCTAGAAGATATTGAGAAGCTGTTGTTAATGTGGATTAACGAGAAACAGTTAAAAGACAATTCGGCGTCGAAAACTATAATTTACGCTAAGGCCAAGATGTTGTTACATTATATACTATACAGTTATATCATTTACGAGTGTTATTTATTGAAGGTAAACTGCAGTGTATATTATTTATCAGTGTTATTTGTTAGGAAAATTGATTTATATGTTAATATTTTCGGGGTGCGGAACAGATTAACTGGATTTTCATTATTTTCGATGGGGAAATTTGTTCAAGATATGCTTAATTCCGAGTTTAATTCATCAGATTAAGATGCATTGAAGTAGTAATTATTCTTTTCTGATGCCTTGTGGTATGACGGCGTATATTTTTATGCAAAAAAAGTATTCCGAGTAGAACAAGTTACAGTGATACCCAAACAAGTAATTTAAACAAATTGAAAAATTAATTTTATCAGTACAAAATATATCATTCCATTTTTTATATTAAGAATTGTTCCCATTTTTTGATTTCTATTATTAGTTTTTTGATCTTAATTATAACCTCCTTTTTAAATTAAATTTTGTGTAGTTTTACTGTTCGATAGATACACATGACTTGAGGGTGCTATGATACGGTCGATTGACTCAGGTGACGGTAATGCTTAGTTCAAAAATTGACATGTATCAATCAGTAGGAACAAATCTCTGGCATAACTCAAAGATTTGTGATAGCCTGAACTCTAATGTTACTTTTTTTTTAAATTAGGCATGCTGATTTCACTCTCCAGGGGAAATTACACCAAAGGATTAAAGCTTATGTATTTTGTGTTCCAACTCTTATTGTAATGGTTGAGCCTGCGTAAACGTATTACGCATCTAGTAACTGTGACAACTATTAGAGACTGGCAGATGGTTTAAGTGATCAAAGCCCAAGGGACTTTGAAAATGTTGTTTTAACCCTTTGAGGCGCAATATTTGAGCGTAAAAAAGGGGTAAATGTACCTAACCACCGTGCCCTAAAGGGTTAAAGGGTTGTGTGTGAGAAAACCGTTAGCAGTAACATAATAATTAGTATTTTCATCTCCAAACTTTTCAATCGCCAAAGTGATTGCTAAACATCCTTATTTATCACAAAGAAATGATAGTTATTACATGGTTTATAATTTGTACACATACTAAATTTTTGTTTGCAGTTGTGAGAAGAGTCTCTCTCTCAATGGCCACTGGAAACACTGATTGATGCATCTGTGACCCTCTCTGGAGGCCTAGAATTAAAAGATCACTGTTGTTATGGCGTTTCTGGTTGAGGTCACTAATATGCGAGCATAAGTACCTTATATTAGGTAACCAAAACTAAGCAACTTAACAGGGATAAAATGAACATAACCAAGTGATACAAGGTAAGTTAGGATAACCTGGATTGGATAAAAGTTTACCATAAATAAATTTAGTCACATTTCGAAAATAATTATACAAAGAGGAATTAGGAAAATTGTACAAAATCATATCAAACTCATTTCATTGGTATGGGAATATGTAAGTTAACACTACACTTAAGATCTAATGTCCAAGTGCATATGTACCCAGATGTGTTTCATCATGAGATTTTATCTCAAATGCAAGTGGACATGTGAGACAAACCTGCTATGTTTATATCTGTGTTTAGATGTGTACTGAGTATTTAGGATGACTTGAAATAATATTGGTTCCCAAACAAATGCATCGTCCTTCACTCAGAAGTGAAATTTTCTAAAATTTTAAGACCTACAAATATCTTAATGGCTTTAACAGTGTTACCCTGGGAAGTCTTTTTGACAGACATTAATGTGCAAGACCGGAATAATGGCTAAACACTAGAAATGAAGACTTAAAGACATCACAGTCTTTGAATTCTTTCCAGTCCTCCGGTTACGAACGAGTTCTATTTTTACGGACGTTTGTAAGCCTGTTGAGTACGTAAGTTGGAACTGTTTATACGTCGTGGAAATATGCACTCACATACGTAAATTATACTATCTAATGATAAGAATATGTACATAAATATAATATAAACAAAATATAGTGTTCTGACTGGTAACTGGAAAGATAGGCTTATTCGAAAGAGCCTGCAGCTGGAAAGTCTGGACAGGCTGGAGAGGTTGTTCAAAGCTTTACCAATGATCGTCGGCGTTTCTCCCTCTTCAGAGCGCTTTAAAGTTCAAACAAGGATGAAAGTGGGAAAAAACTACGAAGTGCGGAGAAGACAACGAAAGCTAGAATCCAATAAGGTGTAATAAGTGAGCATCTTCCTAATTTATGTGCTGCGTTACCATGTATTCAGCCGTGCGAGCAAAACTACTAGTACTACTTTCGGTTCGCGAGCTACAAACGGATCACCGTAAAGCGGAACATGAATTAGTAGTATTTATGGGCGCTCATTCGTAACGACGCGTTGCCATAAGTTAAAATGCCTTGAACAGGGGATACCCTGTAGATGCTTGGAATCAGAAACCAGCTTGCTGAAAGTATTGTTATGTTGGCAATGTGAACACATTCAAGCATAAGAGATACAACTTCCCACCACCAGCTTGGTCGACTGGTGAGCGAATCTGCCTGCGAGCGGAAAGACCCGGGTTCGAATCCCGCTGCCGACATGGTTGACGCGGCTAGAAATATGGTATGGGACTTGGGTAAAACAACCGAATAATTATCGAAGTAATTATCCGACCCAAGAATGGGCCAGAAGGTTCGTTCCTATAGCTTGATTCTATTCTATTCTATTCAGCCATCCATGATGTGACGTAGAAGTGTCATGTCATTGCCTTTACAGTTGCATTGTGTTAGAAAGCAACAACATAACATTCATAAATTATAACGTGAAATAACAAACTTTTAAACGCCAATTAAGAAAATAGTAGTTCACAGAAGTGACAAACTTGAACGATTGTGGTTCTTAGAACTTGTTTCTTGGAGGAAATAGTTCATGTGTTTAAATCAACTCAACACTTTCCATTTGTATTTGGAATAGTTTTTTCAATGATCAAGAACGCAGTTATAAATAGACCTTTTTGTTATAAAATAGAACTCATGAGTATTTTAGTGTTATGTCTTCTAATTGTATTATAAATATATCTTTGTAATGTGAATGAAGTTATTTGATACCATTTATTTGAAGTGTCATGTATACCATGGATATGGGGTATCGTACTGTAACTTCCATCATTTCATAATTTTGCCAGTAATATCACTTCCATGTCTCAAGTAACATTCAGCTAAGTCTCAATTAGTCATTAGTACTTTTTTTACCATGGTCTAACTTGTAAGCCTAATAACTAAATTACTTTTTGTGTTATCAGAAACTGTCCGTGGCTAATTTTGTACATAGTAGTAAGTTCTAACTAATAGTGTTGCTCAAGTAAAGGTTTGGTGTTTTGGCTACTATCAAATTTTACGTAGTATCTATGCCAGCAGAATGTAAATTATTTACTCAACCTGTGATTAATTGATCTATGAGACTAGTAGACCCACTTGTGAAAATTCACGTGTTTTTTTACTGAATTTGTTTGTTTGATTTGCCAGTGGACGTTGGCTTTGTGAAGGAGTTTCCTTATTGAAGGGTGTGCTTTTTTTTGTATTCACAATACATGTATGCCATACGGAATTTCCTCCCATCTAAATCCTCAAGAGCGTGACAGCGAGACGGACCAAGCAAGCAAGCAAGCAAAAACTATTATTATCTAGTGGAATTAGTGATCATAAAGTATGTAGAAACATAATGTATGGAAAGCATTTGAAATATATAACAGACTGCATTTTTTGAATAAAAAATGGTTATAATTACATACATACTAGATAGGTTCTGTAGAAATTCCATGGTTTAGATTCGACTAGTTTGATATTATTATAAAGACTAATGTATTAAAGATTTATGATTAATTATCGTTTTTTAAATGGATATTTTACATGAATACATACAGAACTTGAATTCTGTATCTTATCTACCAATAACATGGTCGTGTAGGAGAAGAAGGCTAATAACGGAAAGAAATGGCGTGTTTTATAATAATATGGTGCTTCTAGTATCCACAATATAATGCGTATGCATGTACAGTGGAACCTTGAGATACGAGTTTAATTCGTTCCAGGACTGAGCTCGTATAGCGAATTTCTCGTAACTCGAACAAATTTCCCCCATTGAAAATAATGAAATTCCTGTTAATTCGTTCCATACCCCAAAAATGTCAACATAAAGATCAATTTTTCCAACAAATAACACTGATAAATAATAGATACTGAAGTTTACTTTCAATAAATAACATTCGTAAATGGTATGACTGTATATATAATGTAACAAAATCTTAGCCTTAGCGTAAATTATAGTTTTCGACGCCGAATTGTCTTTTAACTGTTTCTCGTTAATCCACATCAACAACAGCTTCTCAATATCTTCTAGGAGTTTTGGACGGTGCTTGGAAGTCACGGTAACTCCTTTGGCCACATCAAGTTTCTTAATTTCTTCCTTCTTCTTCAGAATAGAGGATATCGTCGATGTTGGACGGCCATAAATATTCGAATGTTACGTTACTTCAACACCACTCTCATGTTTATGACTTTTTATAATTTCAACTCTCATGGGTTCTTTTTTTTGCAGCACTATCTGAGGTAACACTCATCTTGGGAGAGGCATTGTGGAATCATTATGTTCACATTAAATGAAAAAAAAATGAAATCCCAAATGCGTAAATCCTCACGCTACGAGAACTAGCGACACTGAGCGACCTGATGGGCCGCAGGCGTCACGTCTCATAGCTCGTAACGCGAACCGATGATCGTATTTAAAACAGAATTTTTTGCTCACACTTTCCCCACATCTTGAAATTCTCGTATGTCGAGCTTCCACTGTATACCTGTTTTGATGTCAGTTTAATAATTTTTCTCCAGTAATAGATTGGAAGAAATGGGATGGTTATACAGATAGAGACCAAGAGAGATGGAGATAGTGTGTATTATACTAGTAATTTTTTTGTATCATAAGATAAAAATGTAGAACTAGAGAAGTTATTACTGTAGATAGCTGTATTTTCTAACGAAGTTTCATATTCTTAGTTCCAGAATGTTAAGCATGTGTAAGCAAGTTGCTGTGTATTATTTTTCTTGGCAGATCATTTGTGCGTTACTGATGTGATGCTCTGCATCTTTGATTTCAGGTTGGATGATGCTATGCTAACGTGTGAACGACCCCAGCAAGCACACCATGAGTCAGCCAGCTGTGGAAGGAGCACTGGCAGAGCAGCTGGTTGACCATCAACAATCTGGCCTGGTTAGCTCTACAGCAGCAGGCACATGCTCTCCTACCCTGGGGAGCTTCACCTCTGAGGCTGAGGTCTGCGAGAGAAGAGAGGCAGGCACTGCTGTGGTTGCTGCTCTGCCTCCTGCCTCTCCTTGCAAACTTGAAGTCCTCGACCTCACTAGTAGTCACAACCGAATGCCTCTCATAGATCTATCTGTGAAACCTAAATTAGTGAACCAAGTGCCTCCTGCATCTTCTATGCTTCCTTCTGCTGTGTTGGAAACTAGCAGATCAACTTATTCCAATCATTTGGAACCTCTTTCTTCCTCTGGAAGTTTTCATACAAATAGGAATAATAATAGCAAATGTGTAATTAGTGTTAATTCTTCCAGTGCATTAGGTAACTCCACATGTGCCTCATCTGGAGATGACCATCCTAGAAATACTCTTGACTTGACTGCTGGTCTCATTACTATTGACACGTCTAGCTTGTCATCTATTGATGCTACGCCTATGACATCTTTTCAGTGCAGATCAGGGATTCAAAAAAGCAATAAAGTCACTGCTCAAGGTACAATAATACCTCCTTTAGCAAATTCTATTCAGGATAGTGGGATATTGCAGGACTCATCATCTTCTGTAGGGCCAGTTTCAAGCCATTCGGTTTATGCGTCTAAAAGTCAAGTGTGTACAACCACCCAGGAGCAACTTAGTCGACCAGTGGATTTATATGATTCTGACTTCTGTTTAGAATCCTCTAACTCAGAACAAGAGCAAAAAAATTCCTCAAAATCATTTCATGGGAATACTTCAGCTAAATTGATAAGCACCAATTATTCAAAAGCTTCATCTGAACCCAGTAGTAGTGTATTTATTAATGGCCATGATCAACCTGGCAACTCTTCATCTACAAGTCTTCCTGCCTCTGCAAGCAGCTCTCCGTGTCGTGTTTCACCAGCGTCGTCTCCCAGCTGTGAGGTGCAAGGAGTCCTTCCCACTGGGGCTGGGTGTGAAGTCAAAGGCATGCCAGCCACCCCGGTCTTGGCCATGGCCAACCAACACAAAGACCCCAGAGAGTCTTCTTCTGTGCATATGGACACCAATGATGGTGGCCGACTTACATTCTTCAAAGGTTGGTTATGAAATGTTTTTTGAATTAGTATATGAAAACTGTTTGGGCTTGGCTTCATATTTTTCCTATGTTGTGTGGGATATTCAAATTTATTTCTTGCTATAAACGTATTTAGACTCCTAGAAATGTTGAAATAGCTTTTATTGGCAGAATGTACAGAAATTATATGATCTTCGAATCTTTTGATAACTCCTTTTGCTTAGGTAGCTTGGTGTTGTTATAGTGGTATCTAAATGACTTCCAAATCACATTTAACTTTACATAAGCTATCCCCCACATTATCAAGTAGTTCTAGAATATTGTAGTCTAATGCTCCAAAAATTGCTAGAATAAAACATGACAAAAGGAGTATCCTAAAACTTTTTTATTACGTATTTTTTTGAATTGTTCATCAATTTAAAATGACAAATATATTTTTGTTAACCAAAAATGTTTGTTGTTACACTGTATTTCGATGAGTTTCATGGTTATGTCTCTTCGAAAAATACTCGTAACGTAAAAGGAAAGTTTTAAACTCAAATATTCGTTTCACCTCACTGTACCTACAACTGTTCAGACGAAGACCATAATCTTTTCTACCTCGGTTATGCCGCTTGTGGAGTGCATGGATCTGTCACCATACAGAGAACGTCAAAAAATCATTACACAAGCATTTACCGCTAGTCTGGTGGCAGTAGTTGCAGTCCCTCGAGTCATGCTCTTCTTGTCATAATGAAGCATGGAGAACTGCTATAACTGATCAAGTATAATATTACATGAAGTCTTGTCTAATTCTTTATCCAAATTGTTGATCACTTCGTAGCACTTTCTGTCGTTGTTGGTATTTTTAGGTGGCTATGCTCAATCCCGATAACAATCGAACTACGCCACCGGTATAGTTAACCTACTCATGGTGTGTGAAGGCAACAAATCAGCAACGATTAAAGTGTGTTAATTTATGTGTTTTTCTTTCATAATATTTGAGTGATATTAAACTGCACCCAATTTATTTCACGAATGCCTTCGTTTTTTATCTGTGACATTTTTAGGATCATTTGTGATGATTGTTTGACGTTGTTGATGTGGGCTGATGTATTTGCTTGTATGGTCAGAGGGAAAGCTGCTGCTAGAGCTGTCCCATCGCAGTGCGGGGGACAGAGCGTCCTCCAACAAGGACGGGAAGAAGAGCGGCGGCGTCTGGGTACAGATTGAGAGCAACACGTTCTGGCCTCCACCATCCTGTCGTGCCAACATCTCCACGCCTCTCCACTTCCCCCTTCCTGGTTTGTTCAGCTGACAAGTAATAGAGAATCCCTGATTTTGCTTGATTGTGTGCTGTAAAAAGTTTTGTGGTGCTGCTAGTTTCAATGTGTGTTTTATCCAAAATTAATTTTACGCATGTAATAATTATTATTAATTTTATTCGCTCGTATGATGCTCTTGTCTTGGACGTCTTTAAATCTCGTGGCTAATGTTATCTGTTGTGCATTTGACTCCTACAATTGCTCAAAATGCCATGTAGGTTTAGCAAATTAATATTTTAGAATAGAATATGAAAACAGAAACGAACCTAGTGGTCCATTCTTGGGTTACTAACTCAGTCCCATGCCATCTACAGTACATACGGCATAAATCACATGCATACACCTCAATCCCGCACAGGCACCAGAAGTAAAGCAGGATAGAAGGAAGGATAACAGCTCTACTCAGTCAATAATTTTTACGTGATAATTAACTGACTCACAATGCATAGTAATTATGCAATACTTATACGACTCGTGGTGCACAATAATTATACGACTCGTGGTGCACAATAATTATACGACTCGTGGTGCGCAATAATTGTACGACTTGCGATACAGAATTATTGCATTACTTACGGTACACAATTCGAATAAGATAAAATAAGGCCATAGAAACGAGCCCTTTGATCCATTATTGGGTTGCTACCCAAGTCCCATGCCGTCTAAAGTAAAGACATGAATCACGCAAGCCAACTCGGTCACGTGCACGCACTTCACTCACGTACAGGCATTTCAGTCACGTACAAGCATTTCAATCACGTACTTGTGCCACAGTCATACCCTGGCCCCTGGAGTCAGGTGACATGGAATCAGTACGGTATGATACTTGGGGGTTCCTAATCCAATATTTGTTGAGACTGTTTTTTAATGTGTTCACGGTGCTAGCAGAAACGATGTTTTCGAGCAGCTTGTTCCAATTTGCATCAATTTTACCTGGAAAAAAGTTCTGAGCTTGGGATGTTTTGAAGTTTCTTATCATCATCATCATCATTTTTGCCCGTTATTTCTGGTTCACACGTTACTGTGTCGAAAAGCCCTTCCAGGGCAACATCGTTAAGGCCGGTGAGATACTTTTATGCTTCAATGAGTTGTTTTTGCAGACTTCTTTGTTCTAGAGAGATAAGTTCAAGCTAAGATTGCGGAATTCAGGAAACATTTTTGTTGCTTTACGCTGAGTTTTCTTCATTTCATTAATATCTCTTCGTTGGGTAGGAGACCAGAGTTGCACTGCATATTCCAGATGTGGCCGGACTAGCACTTTATAGAGCCGTAATATTATGTTCTTTGACTTGCAGTCAAAGTTTCTTGCAATGAAACCAAGGATTCTGCACCCGTTTCTGACTCCTTTTTCCTCTTGTTTGTCCTGTTTGAGATTTTCAGTGATAACTATACTTAAATCTCTTTGTTGATGTACTGCTTCAATAGGTATGTCAATCATCATGGGTTGGAAATGCCAATTATTTGCACCAACGTGCATTACTGACCATTTATCAATATTGAAACTCATTTTCCAGGTTTCGGTCCATTGTAGGGAAATGGTGAGGTCTGATTGGATAGTTACTCAGTCTTTTTCGGTAAACGCTTGTTGACAGTTTTGTGTCGACGAATTGGTTGATTTTACTGTTGATTTCGACGTCAAGATCGTTGATAGACGATGAAGAGGAGCTGGCCTAAAACGCTCCTTTGGAGGACTCCTCATGTTATGTGCTTCGGATCACTGGTTTGCTCGTAAATGAATCATCACTCGTTGAGTGCAAGTAATGAGCCAGTTGCGAATCCATCCAGAGCAATTGTCTTGTATTCCACTTTGGTCATGAGCCTTTCTTGATGAACTTTGTTAACGGCTTTTTGAAAGTCGAGGTATACAAAATTTATGGCTTTTGTGCAATCGTATATGCGGTTGACTTCTCCAAAGAAATCGAGGAGGTTTGTGAGACAGCTACGTTTTTCCCTGAATCCGTGCTGGGTGTCAGTAATCAGGTTTTGGTCTTCGAGGTGCTTTGTTTTACGGACTTTGAGTAATCTTTTTATTGTTTTACACATGACAGATGTCAGATTTTGGACGATAATTATTGGGTGGTTGTTCTCGTTTTTGAAAATAGGAGTGACATTTATCTGCTTCTAATCCTCTGTAACAATTCCAGTTTCATGGAATCGAGTGAAGATGTTTGCTAAGGGTCTGCTAATTTTTTCTGTTGTTCCTTTGAGTATCTTGGGAGCAAGGCCGTCGGGTCAGGTGGACTAATATAGCTCAAAATAGTAAACTGCTTTTCTACCACTTCTGTTGATACGCTGTTTGTCAGGATTTCCTGGGGATTTAAAGCATGAAAATGCGGGATTTCAGTCAAGTCT
Organism: Trinorchestia longiramus; assembly: GCA_006783055.1. Classification (NCBI taxonomy): domain Eukaryota; kingdom Metazoa; phylum Arthropoda; class Malacostraca; order Amphipoda; family Talitridae; genus Trinorchestia; species Trinorchestia longiramus. Next base: position 22,757 of record VCRD01000562.1, read on the forward strand.
TCGCGAGTGAACACTGAAGTGAAGTATGTGTTAAGAATTCTGACTTTGCTTTTCTTGTTGGTTTGAGTTGAGCCCCCGAGGTCGATCAGTGGTCCAATAGTGTCTCTTTTGAGTTTTCTGTCATTTAAATGTTTGTAGAAGCTCTTCGGGTTCGTTAAGACTTGTGTTGCAACTACAATTTCTTTATTTCGCTCTATATTCTATCGTTCGCTTAATGGCCCTGCAGGTATAGATGTGTTCTTGGCGATAGGGTTCTGTGTGCTTTTAAGTCTTCTGTACGATTGTTGCCTGTCATTTATAAGGAGCTTGATTTCGTTTGAGAACCAAGGAGGGTTATTGGTTGGACTCGTTCATTTTATCAGGATGTGGTGCTCTGTGACAGTTGCGATTTTACTCTAACCCTTTCGGTCACGACGGCATCTCTGGTAGCCGCAGTCATTTTTCGCCTATTAAGATACAGAGTAACACGTGTGTCTGTCCAAACGTTGGTAGGGCAATGCATGCTACAGTTTGATCAGGACAATGCAGTGACTGTAAAACATCACAAAGCATCTTATTTTTAAATTTGATGTTAAGTATGTTGAAAAGGTTTTGATATTTGCATCATGGGACCGAAAGGGTTAAGTATCATGCCGAGCTCCTCATTAATTAGTTTGAAGTTTGCCCGTTTATAGTTGATGTTTTTGTGTTGAGTCCTAATGTTAGGGTCATGGACTTCCAGCGCGAATATGGTGATCACCGATCTTGTCCGTAATTTCAAATCCAATTATTTTGAGGTCAGTGGTTGTCATGACAAGGTCAAGAATATATTTTTGTTTAGTCGGTTTGTTGACATGCTGTTGTAGAGAATTCGTATTTATCAGATCAATAAGCTTAGATCCAGGCGCTCGACTTTGACAAGTAGTCCAGTTATGTAGGGCAGATTGAAGTCTCATGATTAGTGTTTCGTGAGGAGCACTGAGGGTATTGTCTAGGTAACCGTGGAGTTCATCGTCTACTGCTGTACTGGTTGGGCTCCTATACACAAGTACAATTTTGATAGTTTTTCTTGGATGTGGTTGGATGGTGAATGTAGTATTTTCATTTTTTCTATTACTCGTTTAGTTTTGAATTCTGGTTGCAGCTTTTCATAATGCTAAACATAATGGAACCACCACTTCTGTTACTGTGTGAAAGTTTATTGACATTGTGGTAAGCGTATCCTTTCGATGAGACTTCCTCTGGGAGATGTTTTCCATTTACAGTGAGGTGGAAAAAGTATTTGGACAAAACAAAAAAGTTTATTTATCAGCATTTTGATCAAACACATATCAATGAAACTTTAATAAGATTGTTTCAACACACAAACATATTCAAATAACGAATAATATTTTTCATAAATATATTATTCATACGATATTTCATGAAATAAGCGGTGAAAAAGTATTTGGACAATTAGAAAAAAGAACTTAATATTTAATTGGGCCACCTTTAGCACTAATTACTGCTTTCAAACGATTTCAGTGGGTTTCTTTTAGGTTCTGGTAACATTTTAAATGGATTTGGTCTCATTCTTCCCTGATGAAAATCTTCAATTGAAGGGTGGACAGCACTAGTGGACTACTTGCATTTTTTCCCACGGGTAAAAATGCAAGTAGTCCACTAGTGCTGTCCACCCTTCATATAGTAAACTACTGGATCGTAATCGCCTCTGTCAGCGATGTGTTAGCGACAGCACGGGAGTGAACTACTTGCATTTTTTCCCGTGGAAAATATATTATATTTACCACGGGGAAAAATGCAAGTAGTCCACTAGTGCTGTCCACCCTTCAATTCTTCCACGTTAGAAGGCGTTCTTGCATGAATATTTGTTTTTCAGGATTCATGGTGAATTTTCAATAGGGTTTATGTTTAGCGATTGACTAGACCATTTCAACACATCAATACCATTATGTACAAACCATTTGTGAGTTACTTTAGTTGTGTGTTTCGGATCATTGTCCTGTTGTAACCACTATTCATTAACGAATCTCATTTTCACTACTGACTTCTGCGAATTCTCTTCTAAATTTTGTCTAGATATGACTCCATTCATTTTTCCATCAATAATTTGTAATGTTTCTACACCATTAAAGGAAAAGTAACCGCAGATCATAATGTTTCATCCTCCATGTTTGACTGTATGGATGCTATTATTCATGTTATATCAGTAATCGTCTTTTCTCCAGAAATGAGTTGCACTGGTACGGCCAAAAACTTCGATTTTTCACTCATCCAACCTAACAATAAGTTTTAAGAAGCACTCTTTATCCAAACGCGGGTTTTCAAATTTCAGTCATCATTTCAGGTGTCTTCTTCAATAAGGGAGTCTTACATGACTTTAGATCCTGTTTGTGAAGTTCATTACTGATCGTTCTTTTGCAAACCTTCGTTTCATTTCTGCCGAGTTCAGTCTGTAGCTTCTCTCGACAAACGAATTATTCTTAAATATCTGTATCATCTTTCGTCGATTTTTTTCCGAAATTTTTCGAGGACTTGCAGATTGCCTCATGTTTTCTGTGGTTCCTGATTCCTTCCAGATCTTAACAATGAACCCTACAGTAC
>VCRD01000562.1:35318-71689 GCA_006783055.1 Trinorchestia longiramus
GTGCATTTTTCCTCACACTATGCTCTCGTCTAAACCTGTTAGTAATCCTATCACTTGTTTCCCAAAATAAGCTAGCAGGTCATTTTTATCAGTATGAAGTAACTGATTGAACTCATTTCCACCAACAATACGTCAATTTGCGTAAATTACCCAAATTTTGAGCGTTTACACCTCATGCTGTGCCGTCTAAGACAAGTAAAAGTGTTTAGGAAGCACTTCGTATGATGCTATCACGTTGACGTTAATAATTGAGCTTCAAAGTACTGTATGCTGCAGTGTGTGGCTCAGTTAACTTGTGCGTCCATTCTTACAGACACGCCACTGAACCTGACAAAGCCGCGCTGCCAGTGACCGGTGGTGCTGCTGCTGTTCTGGTCTGCCTTCACTTCTAGGAAGATAGTGGCGGCTTTTGAGATCGGCAGTCATATAACAGTCCACCGTATGTCTGCTGAACCCTTCCGTTTTTCAAATTTCTATCTTCTTCCAAGACATTCCGAATGCATAGCGAGAACGTCTTTTGACTTTCAGGTGTGTCCTCAACTCGCTTTTGTCCACAAAAAAAACTTAACAATCCAGCATTTGGGATCTCCGGTGCATACCAGTGCTTTCTTGTACGATGCTTGCTATTTATTTTTTTCACGTATTTTTCATGAACTTCCGTTTCTATGTGATAGTTACGTCTGTTTTAAGTATGTATTTCTTGTTTAAAGTCTTATGATTTGTCATCTTCTATTTTTATTTGTTGTTTTCATTTGGTGTACTGTACACAATTGGTCTGGTTAGTGAGTGTCCCGGACTGCCTGATCTCATGCACGGAGGAAGTGCTCTCAAGGCTGCGTTTTAAGCCTCTTATAGCTATCCTTTGAAACAGTTCTACCGTTCCTCAATTCACGGCTTGTAGAATGTCACAATACTGTTTAACAACAGCCATTGTTAGCGCCGTTTAAACTCCGTGAAACGTTAATAACTCTAGGAAATTAATTTCTTTAATTCTAATTGAACTTAAACTGACTCAAGTCGTCTTTTTTTCTAAGATTAGTTGCGTCAATGACCCCTGTGCTATCGCACGCGAGTCAGTTGATGGCTGTTGGTGCAACAGCCTGGACATCCTCCATCTCAGGATGGTAGCCAGAAATGCACATTGTCTTAAAATAAGGGCACGAATAAAATTGAATACAGTACTTCTTGGAACTACGTGAATTGAAACCGTCTGTTGCTTATGCTGACAGCTTGTTGGCTGTCTAGGGAAGATAATTGGTGTTTGCTTCTGTAATCAGATGACTAACTATCTGCTTTTTACCCGTTCATTAAAGGTGATCTTTATCGTTACATGTTGAAATTCTTGCCTATTTCTTTTGAGCTTTTTAATGAAGTATGTGGTACATTAGGGTCTAAAACTTGTAAATTTAGACACTTAATTTGGAAGATTATGTTACCTTCCTTTGCAATATATTGCTTTCGTGTTTCCTAGCGTTATCTCGTTTTGTAAAAATGATTTTCCTCTTATCGCGAAGAATTTGTAAAACATTGTATATATATATATCTTATTTTGTGCCTAAGTATTCTTCTGAAGTACTGTTCCTTTGTTTTTGTTGCCATCCTGCATGTATCGTTGGCAGGGAATCTTGCGATTTTTTGCCGTTGAACTTTGTGGAAGGGGGCACTTTTTTATTTTGTCAAAAGTAGCTTCCGCGGAGCCAATAGGAAGTTTTTAATGTGTAATCCATGAAGTGATTTAGTATTTTTTTTTGTCGCAAACTAAACTTTCTTGACATTTTGTTAGTTACATGTGGCCTTTGAGACTTCATTTATTATAGTATTTTTTTTACTAAGTTAGCAACCGTATCGAGACCACAAATATAGTCATTTACAAATACTTAGTGCACATCTCGAGAGCACAAAAAAAATTGTTCTGGTATATTAATCTGAAATTCAAAGCCCTGATGTTTTCCGTTAGTGACGAGTAATTATCTAAATTTTGCTAAACGAGTCGACTCTTTAATTGTTAAATAAAGCGCCAACCAACATTTTTATTTACTTGATATTAAACGTATCAATTATTTTACTGTACTCCGTTTTTTCAATTTCTATTGTATTATTCTTGGCTGCTTAAGCGGATTGTGCTCTAGGGATCGCATTTGTCCTCAGCAGCATCCCTGTAACACTGATGCTTCTTGGAGGTAACCTGTGCTACCTACGAATGATTTCGTAGCAATGGTTGTGAACTCACGCTCGATAACTTTGATTGAAATACATAGCGGTGTATTGCTGTTTACCTCTCTTGCCTTCTTTTTATTACAAGATAATCTTGATAGATCTAAACATGTTTTGGGTATGTCTGAGTCCTCGAAGTTTATCAAATCTGCTCCAATAAAAGCGGTTACTGATAATGAGTGATCTATGAATTTGTATTTAATAGGAAAATTTCACTACGACCATGTAGTGATGCTCGTTACTGACTGGCTACAAGTTTATTATATGGGTTCTGCATATTTGTGTAGCTATTTTTTTATTGCTTATATGGCCGCCAAACCTGGTCGATTTAAGGCTCTTTCCTTCATTTGTGGAGAGAGCTTTGATGTATGATTGATGTTCTGGGTGGGTAGTCTCGTGGCCTTATACCAACACTCTAGTGTGCCTTCCTTTTCTTCCTGACCCTCCGCGTCCACAACTTATAATCAAAGTAGGTTACCCTCTTCCTATTTTTTCAGCCTTGAAATTCCATTTGTTTTGCGTTTATTAGTCTCTTGTAACTGTGATCGTGAAAAACATTTCTTGAGTAGGTGCCGGCATTTCATGATACATAGACTGGTTTTTGTTTAATGTGCAGTTTCTCAGAACTTCTTCCTTGTGGTCTAGTGATGCTGTTACGCGAATTTCTCAGGCTCGCAGTAGCTAACCTTCGATGCATATTCGATTTCCCTCCACATCCAAGGTCTTTTCGTTTCGCGCCAATGTTGGTNCAATGGTTGTGAACTCACGCTCGATAACTTTGATTGAAATACATAGCGGTGTATTGCTGTTTACCTCTCTTGCCTTCTTTTTATTGCAAGATAATCTTGATAGATCTAAACATGTTTTGGGTATGTCCGAGTCCTCGAAGTTTATCAAATCTGCTCCAATAAAAGCGGTTACTGATAATGAGTGATCTATGAATTTGTATTTAATAGGGAAATTTCACTACGACCATGTAGTGATGCTCGTTACTGACTGGCTACAAGTTTATGGAGAAGTTTATTATATGGGTTCTGCATATTTGTGTAGCTATTTTTTTATTGCTTATATGGCCGCCAAACCTGGTCGATTTACTACATTTGTGGAGAGAGCTTTGATGTATGATTGATGTTCTGGGTGGGTAGTCTCGTGGCCTTATACCAACACTCTAGTGTGCCTTCCTTTTCTTCCTGACCCTCCGCGTCCACAACTTATAATCAAAGTAGGTTACCCTCTTCCTATTTTTTCTGCCTTGAAATTCCATTTGTTTTGCGTTTATTAGTCTCTTGTAACTGTGATCGTGAAAAACATTTCTTGAGCAGGTGCCTGCATTTCATGATACATAGACTGGTTTTTGTTTAATGTGCAGTTTCTCAGAACTTCTTCCTTGTGGTCTAGTGATACTGTTACGCGAATTTCTCAGGCTCACAGTAGCTAACCTTCAATGCATATTCGATTTCCCTTCACATCCAAGGTCTGTTCGTTTCGCGCCAATGTTGGTCTACCATTGTTCTGCCATCACTATATTTACTACATGCCGTTTAGTGTTTGCGTGCAATGTGTTGTGTACTTCAGTTCTAGAAGACTTCCATTATATTACAGTGTCGTTACTTGATGTCTATTTCTCGTTTAGCAAGTCTTGCTCGTTACTCTTGGTAATGTACAGTATAGTGGAACTGTACGCTGAACGAGAAAGCATTTCGAGCATGTTGCGCTTCGTGCAAAAATAGTCGTCTAATCGTTAACGAGATCATTTTACGCTGGGCTTTGTTATGGTCCATCGTGGTGGCCAAAAAGCTCGTTCGGTGTTTAGTAACTTCAATGTGCGAACGAAGCTTTTAAAACTCAATATTTTGAAATAGCAAAAAAAATATTTAATGATAATGGAATCAAGTTTGAGCTTACATAAAGGTTGTTGAGCATGTAACTCAAATCAGAATTGGACTGGTCGCACCAGTAAGTAACACCGAATGGATAATCTCGGCAAATCATGGATTCAGCGCTATTCAAGGGATTTATACCTTCTGGGATCTACTTCGTGGTGTATACTAACATCTGTCCTTGTCAATGTTATTTTAGAAATTAGCTCTCGCCAGTGGTGTCCCTGGCTGCTCCCTACTGAATGAGCAATACTCAAGAGGAGTTAGTAGTGAGCTCATATGTTAGGTTTAATCTTATTTATTTTCTTTGTCTATAACAAGGAAGGCATTCTAGTAGTGCACCCAACCTGTTGAAAGTATTTTGTTTTCTTCTTGTTCTCACTTCACCTTCCTGCTTGTGTTGCATTTATTTATCGGCTGGACAGAGTGTATCAGTGAAATTTTGTGTACCCTTGCGATACCACACTTGGAAGTAGATCGTAGCTGATCTTCATATAGACAATGACAACTAATGGGTGGAAGCCCGAGTTATACCTCGAATTTAATAGTGGAATTACGGGATCGCCTAATTCAGAGGTTTTTAACTTCGCTATTTCAAGTTCACATGATCCTCCTAATTCGCAAAATCATAATGATAAATTGAATTCGCAGAATATTTTGAAGAGTGAGCCCTTTAATTCTTCTCTCCTAATGCAAAGTCATGTTTGTTGGTCCTGCTTTATCGTGATTGTTTGAAACTGCTTTATACGCCATTGACTTTGTAGTGGGATTTCTTTTTATAATTGCGCTTTATAAAGAAACTGAAGCTTGAACACGAACGTGAAATAATTCTATTTTTACGCCATATGTTTCAGAACTTGACTGCGAACTTTTCTCTGTAGCAGTAAGTCTCTCCATGAAATTATACCGACAAACGATCGTGTTCTAATAATTTCGAACAGACGTTTTATTTATCTTAAAATACTATTCCCACGAAATGTCAAAATTAAACATTGCGACTAACATGAAAGTTCGTTCGTATATGAGTAACGATACTTGACTTGATCACCGAACCAACTTTTTGGCCAGCTAAAAAGGTGATCTGAACAATGCAACTAAAATTGTTGATTTTTAGTAGTTCCTTAAAGATTTCAGCGTCAGATCCATTCATCGGACGAAATATAGGTACGTTAAATGGTAAAGTGTTGATTAAATATAATTAATTTAATTCAAATTCTTTATGAATCAGGAGGATTAGTTATATTTCAGGGAACTTGTGATAACGTGTTATCACGACGAATAGGAATGGACAAAAAACAATCTAGTTTCTCTTCTGTGAACACGCTGTGTGTGAATGGATGGAACCTTGACTATATCTTAGTAATCCACCGACTCTAGTTACCATGACCCAAGCATTGCTGACTGTTGTAGATTGATGTTTGAGGTCGCTGAGCAGGTCCGAGTAGCCTTCTTTGGATGCAGCAGAGCATGGACTCGCCGCCTAAAGACATTTCTGTTACCTTTTCGTTATAATTCGTGCCAAGTGACCCCCATGATCCTATGACTGAAGACTGGGCATTTTGTTGGAGTTCTTGTCTAGTACAAGTGAATTTACGACAACTCGATTATTAGCGTTGATCTCCAAGCGACCATGCAAGGCTTTGAAATTTTTTGATATTCATAATTTGATTCTTACCCTTACAGTAACGAGCTGGCAGCAATATTTTTCTACTGTATCAATAGGCACGATCACAAACTTGAGCATACTAGACAACTCGTGTTATCTTACTCGTAAGCCATAAGAAATGTTTATAATGTTTTATATCGTGCCAAATGCATCTTTATTTCGAAAATGTTTTTTTTTTGCCCAAGTTTAAGACTAATCTTAAAGAATTTACCGTAAGAGTGCGTGGGACTTGTGTGGAAGAAAGTCGCCGTATTTAATTACCTTCGTTAGCTCTTCTGTCGTAGGGGAATTAAACGCTCAAGACACGGCATAATCGTGTAACGCAGTTTCGAAGTCAATGGCCTAGGTTGTAAGTTGTATTCAACAGTTAGGGTTTCCCACACAAAACTTGATGTTGAAGATTACAGCGGACCATCAGATGTAGTCGAAAATGTTTAAAATATTGGAATTACGTGCAAAGAATAGTTCTAATTTATATTGAGAGAATATATTCTTGGTTTTAATAGGAGTGACGAAGCTTGAAACAGAGTAATTAAATACTTTTACGATCACACTTTATTTAAGCCATGTTAAATAACCGGTCTATAACTTCTGAATACGTCCAGATTGTGATTTCTTTTTGGCCCCACTTATCATGTCGGACATGAACCTTGCCTCGACGTCTTCAGATGTTTCAATCTGCTGCTCCAGGCACGTCTTGTCGGGCACATGTGCGTCTACGGGCAGGCCCAAGCGAGGACAAAACTTCTCCCGAACTGCTTATATGAAACAATTGTGAAGCATTATACATAAAATATTAGTACGGAAATTAATAGTTTTGATACACAAAGAATGGACTTCAAGGTTCCACTCCATCTTTGCAGAACAGGGTTCACTTACGTTAAATATCTACAGACTGCCTGAACTGTTGATGTTATTTTTTCATTGCTGTTATCAGTTGTGCTAATATTAGGAATATTATTTACTCGCTGAAAATTTTATAAATGAAAAATTTACATTGCACATAAGTAATCATATTTCAAATTAGCTATGAATTTTCTGGTTCAGGCTCTAATCTAAATCAAACCAATGAATTATGGTCAAACTTCATAGACCAAATATAAAAAGTATAACTTCCTGAAATGGCTTCACTGCAGAAACGCAAATGTTGAGATCGAGGGAGACAGTAAATTTTGAGAGCTCTGGTCACTTATAGACTATCCGGAGAAATCGTTTATAACGGGTGGGACAAAAGTTACGTCACACTTTTAAATACTATTACAACAAAACCTAATAAAGGCAAAAAACCGATTATATATCAAATGAAAGAGGAAATCTTGAAGTGTTATTTCGTATCTAGTATTCCAATTAAAGGTTTATATTGTTACTCATAAAACTTTCACTATTATCAATAACCCCAAGATGGCAAAATATAGCAAAGAACAGCGAGCAAGAATAGTGGAAAGTAATTTCACACATAACGGATCCTTAGTTGCAGTGCAGAGGGACTATATGACGACATTTAATCAAACAACGAAAAAATTTGCAACTTCAACCTAGAGGTTAATGGATTTTGGGAAAGATATTTCAATGAAGCGCTCTAGACTCAAAGAGTAAATTTATATCGAAGTGCATCTCCAACTTTGAAATACGTTAATTTAGTAAGAACGTAGTCAATTGGTTCATATTGTCATCATTCAATACTCTCGGAAGATAAAAAACATCTCGGCACGATCCTTCCATATCGAGAAACGTAGTTGCACCGGTCTCCATTCCAGCAATTTAGCTACTGCAGGGTTAAAAATACGTTTCCTTAAATTTCTTAGCTTACATCAGGTGTTATTTTGTATTAGCCCACTATAAGCTTATATCGAATTCTAACGATTGATTTGATTAAGAAAACGATAATAATAACTTCGTACTCTGCAGTATATAAATTCATTATTTAAAAAAATTTTAGCAACAAAATCGAGATTATTCGTCAGCTAAATAGTTTAAGGCAAACTAGACAAGTAATTTCAATACTGGATTTGCAATAAATGCTATAAAAGTTGCAAGTACCTCATGTACGGAATGAAGCCTTTCGCAAACAAACTAATTCAGAGAAAATCGCGAGCACATTTCAGCGACTGGGAGAGCGATTGATAAATCTAAGATTCTGTCTATATGACACCATATTATAGCCTCTCCCTGAAAATCGAGGGGCAAAGCGATTAAAAATATGATTCATGCACGGAACCGTTGTAATATAAACATGTAAACGAAGTTGAGCGGTCGGGCGATCTTCATTGTTCACCCATGCCTCAATTTATTTATGATTCCCCTCCTCACAAGCATAACCTCTAAGTGTAGGTGGGAAATTAGGCTCCCATATCAGATGTTGAGAAATACCGATGACACTTATACTAAGTTTCTGGACTTCAATCGTGCAGTCTCTACAGACATTTCTTTAGAGCTCCTCTCGCTTCATATACCTCATTCCTAAGCATACGTTCTAGCTCCAGTTTTAGAAAGTATTCTTCACCGTAACCAGTTAATATCACAGCTCATTCTTCAGAGCATGAAAATATATGATTTGTACTATACTATGCACCGTGTCTCAAACTCGTTTAGTATTCACCCTGTTGCATTCAGTTTTCTGTATCTCAAAACCATGCAAGATGGACAAAACAATCTCATCCCCTAGCTAAGCCCTCGACACTTGAATCTCTCTTTCGAGATTATCACCTACCCTACCTGTACGACCAACTTCCCCTAGAATTCAGGATATGCACGATTACAAAGCCACAGCTTTTGAAACGCTCACCTCTCCCATTATTATTAAAGTAATTCCACATGTATTCGCAAGAAATTCTCGTTTATAGAATAACATCAGTTTACACACAGATGAACTCAATATATTAAACCTGTCAACAACTCAAGAATCAATCTAAATTCTAGTGACATGGCGGGAGCAAATGCTCAAATACATGTGATTGACAATAAGTTTGACAAACTCAACTTCCATTCTAATCAAGCCGACCTCGAGTAAAGCTATATACAATGCTCCCTCGCTACTTCGAGTTTCGTTTATTGAAGACTTGCTATTTTGCAGGTTTTCAAAAAATATTAACGTGAAGTATTAATGGCGTTATTTTAGCTATTTCGCGGCTTTTTGCGGTACTCGTTCAGTCCATAAGTAGTACATGTTGTACAGTAATGTGTGTGTATATATATATGATGGATTTTGCGTTAAAAATCACTGAATGTATAAAAATATTAAAAATATTAATTTCTAACACTAAAAGAACAGTATAAATCATAAAAAATTACGATTTAGCATAAATAACGTGTTTACTCAACGGATGAATACGCCAAAAACAAATACTAGGGTTTGTGCAGCGCCTGCTTGAGACGCTACTTGCCGACGTGAGATGGTAAACAATACACGATTGGTTGACTGATGGAAAGCAAAAACCAGAGAATGCTGCTCTGTATCCCATTCGCCGATTGGCTTAGTAACCGTTGCATCTTTTCTTTCGTTCGAGCGGAGATTCTCCTCACCGCTCTTCCCTTTCACGCTAGCATCGAACTATCGTGCGTGCTTAGTTATAAAATATTATATTCTTATTTTGTCAGAGATACTAAAATAAATATAGCGTCCTTACATCACGGATTTTCACTTATTGCGGGTGGTCCCGAAACGTAACACCCGCGATAAGTGAGGGAACACTATAAAAACGTATTGAACTTAGATATGTCCCAACTCAAGCGTCAGAGCTTATCATTCAATTCATATTGTGGCCAAAAATACAACACTGTAGGTCTCTTTACGTCAGTGTTCTCTTTTAGATTTTATGGATGAAATAGTAGTCATGTATGAAAATTAAGTTTTAAATGGTGCTTTGCATTCACTTCAAACGTACCTTTACTGGAAGCGCGAATGTCCCAGACTTTAAAGCAGTTGTCCTTCTGGTCTCCGCCGATGCAAAACACAAAAGGATGCTCGAGAGCCGCAGTTAGTGAAAATATCTTGCCAACCTTCTCACCAAGAACGAAAAACAGACACCACAAATATAAAATTAAACGTTTCAGCTAACGTACAGGGTGTAGCAACATAACTTTTTTTCAAAGCAAAGCGCTTTGAAAAAAAGAAGTTATGTTGCCGTACCCTGTATAAGAATGTTTTGAGCAAAAACAATATTATTCAACTTGAGATGGTACAGGGTGCGGCAACATAATATCCTTTTTATAACTTTTTGAAACGCCAAAAAGGAAGTTATGTTGCCGCACCCATGCATAAAAAAGACGCTATTAGAGTAAGCCCTTCTAAACAAGTGAAAGGGAGAAGTCAAGCCGACCTGAGGAGAGAGTTGCACCACGAATGTGGGAGGAGTTGTGAGGAGATCCATTAGCTCGCCGCCGTCCCACACTCTGATGGTGTGGTCTTCTGCCGCCGTCACCAGCAGGCCAGGACACTTGCTGCTTATTTGGATCCCTGCAACGCAGCGCGCAGCGTCAGAAAACTTGTACGTAAGTTCAACTACACAAAATATTAATAAAAAAATACAAAGGTATCAGCCTGTTACAGCTGGTGTGACGAATACGAGACGTTCTCAACTTTTCAGAACTGATACAACAAATTTTGTTTGTACTGTAAAGGTAGGAAACCATTCCTAGTCTTAGGAAATTCTACACCTTTGAATGGAACACTTCGAATGAAGCTATCACATAGATACTTTGAAAAATGAATGCACGGTGCATTGCAAATATTTCCATTACAAAGAAATTGCAGCAAGCGAAAGTACAATAAATATTTCATTATACAGTGTCTCGCAGAGATGTACCCGATTTTTGTACTCGTCATATTTCCAGTTAAAATTAAGATATTTTAAAACTTTATTTCATATTAGAGTAAATTTTTTCATTCAAATAAATTTTTTTGGGAATATCTACTGAATTATGTGTGCACAGTAAGAAGTTGCATGAACAAGGGTAAATTATGATTTGTACCAAGGAATTATTGCAATAACATTATTGATATTCTTTTCTATATTTCCAGTTTCCCGAACAACTTTAATGAATAATAACAATATTCAAAATAAACAAATAAAAAAGTACAAATCAACCTTTGGTATCCTTCAACTTGATCACCATTCCTCTCAAGACAAGTATTAGCTTGATTCATCATAGCACCAACTGTTTACCGGATCATTGCTCGATACTTTTCAATCTCTCAAAAACATCCTCTATCCGTTTTCGTAGTATTTCCAATGACGGAGGTAGCGTTTTAAGTACGAGATTCTTAACATATCTCCAAAGGAAAAAATCGCATGGGGTTAGGTCTGGGTTTCTTGGTGGCCACTCAACATCAAATCCTAGTGCTACAACTCGCTGTCTAAATACTTCTCGTAACTTGTTTTTGGCTATGTTGTGTCGATGAGCTGGTGCTCCATCTTGCTGAAACCAAATGCGTCTGAATTAATTACCGTTATAAGCCAGCTCCAATGATGTAAGTATTGATTCATTTAATATTTCTAAATAAAGTTCTCCTGTCAAAGTTTTATCATAACAGAAGGGCCTAATAACAGCTGTATTAGTGCAAAGACCCGCCCACACGGAAAGCTTCTCGTAGTATGCTTTTTTCAAAAGCATTTTCTTTTAATGCATTAATAGACCATAACCTTGTATTTTGAATATTAACGTTTTCATTCATTGAAAATGCAGCCTCATCAGTGACTACTAATCTGTCAATGAACCTAGGTTGTTGTGCGGTAATCCAATTGCAAAACGCTTTGCGTAGTCAAGGGACAGTAACTGGTGTTTTATTTGCATTCTGTACGGATGCACACCAAGATCCTTCTTTAAAATTGTATGAAATGTTGTCTTTGTAAGACCACTTTCGTTGCGCCTTACAGTTTCGTGGGTTTTCTGCAATTATCGTACAATAGCAATATTATCTTCAGTTCGTAGTATTATTCTTCTGTCACAATTTTTTTTTGTTTCTGCTTACAATACTTCTATGTTCATAAAATGTTCTCACTGTTCGACAAACCGTTTTCTTGTTGGAAAAGTTTCTTTCAGTTAATTTTTCGTTAAAAGCTCTTCTAACTTGTTCACAGCTTTAGTTTCTTTAAATTCTTCAAGACAGTGAAAATTCTTTGATCTTTAGAGAACTGCATTTTAGGGTTCTTTAAGTGTTGAAAATGAAAAGTAAATTTTTAACTCACAAATATTCTAACTACTCGTACTTATGTAGGATACAATTTTCGAATACTATGAATAACCATTAAAATTTACGTGTTGATAAACAGTCTTAAAATATCTCAATTTCAACTGGATAAATACAAAAATCGGGTACATTTTTGCCGGATATCCTGTATAATAATAGACAGTTTGTTGCTTGCGTGCTTTCTTCGTCCGTCTCTCTGTCACGCTCTTACGGATTTAAATAGGAGGAAATTCCGTGGGGTATACATGTATTATACGCATTCTATTGTGAATACCAAAGGCACATCCTTCAATGTGGAAACTCCTTCGCAAAGTCCACATCCATTAGCAAGTCACTCGAAAGAATTCAGTAAAAAAACACGAGAATTTTCTCGTGTGGGTCTATTAGTCTACATATACAGGGTAACCCGTAAGTAAGGTACTTTTTGAAAATTATTATAGCTCTAAAACTAAAAATGTTAAACAAATTTAGTTAGTTCAGAATCAAAGAAGTTTCAAAGTTTACTATAAATTTATAAATGAAACAATAAAATACGTTTAACTATGGAATACAATATCTTTTAAATGACTTCCATTATTAGTCAAACAATGGTGTGCTCTTTCAACGGTGCTGTTCATTACTTTCCTTAATGTCTCTGGTGAAATGTTGATCTCTTGAATGATGTTTAGTTTCAATTGCTGTAAAGTATCAAGCATTTCAACTCTTCCTTTAGGTATCCTCATAGAAAGAAATCACGAGCACTCAGATGTAGAGATCGATGCAGCCACAGTATATCACCAAAACGAGAAATTATTCCGTTTGGAAGAATTGCTTTTAATATTTGCATTGTTTCTTTCGCTGTGAGCGCTGTAGCTCCATCTTGTTGGAAAAAGAAATCTCTGTGTTATTATATCCAATTTCAGGTATCAAATATTCTTGAATCATCTGTCTATACAGGTTTCCATTAATACAAATTGTATCAGCATTAGTATCTTCAAAATAATATGGTCCAATGATCCTCGGAGACGTGATAAAATCGTTCTTGAGTTAATTGGATTTTATATGGATGATACTTTAGATCTTTCACCAAAATACGTTGCAGTGAGGTACGTGACATTTTCAGTTTAATTGAACGTCTTCTAGTTGACGTTTTGGGCCGATCAGCAACACTCGTTGCAACATGCTGAATTGAAGCACCAATTCGTATGGTCCGTGGTCTGCCACAACGTTGTGTGTCTGCTGTTGTCTCAGTTTCTCTAAATTTCAATACCTGTTTTTTATGCACTTCTTCGAAGAACTTTTTACAATACTATCAATATTCCTGTAATTCAACCGAACTGCAGTAACCGAACAATTACATCGGAAGTAAAGTTCCACTATTTTTGCTCGTTGTTCCGTTGCGTAGCGATTCATTTTGGGGGGTGGATTTTATGAATTTTTTGGGCAATATGTTGTGATTGTCGGTAGACTTGATACGCTGGAAGAAAACTTTGAAATCTCCTCATTCATTCTGAATTAACCAAATCTCCTTACCATTTGTAGTTTTATAGCTATAATAGTTTTAAAAAGGTACCTTACTTATGGGCCACCCTGTATAATAGACTGTATCTCCATCTCTCTGTATCTGTGTGTGTGTCCGTCCCATTACTTCCTATCTATTACTGAAGAAAAATTATTGAACTGAAATCAGAACGGGTATGCATGTATTGTAAGTATTGTATTGTGGATACCAAAGGCGTCTGATCACTATAAAATACTCAATTTTTTCTGTTATTAGCTTTCTTCTCTTACACGGCCATGTTAGCAGTAGATAGGGGACAGAATGGAAGTTCTGTAGGGATTCATGAAAAATAATGATTCCGATAGTACCGTGGGTAAAACTGAAAATTGTATTTTATTTAAGAGATCCTTGATGTTATCATTTCAAACTGAGGAATTTCAACGGATAGATTTCAACTGGGCCATGTTATCGGTAGATAAGACACAGAATGGAAGTTCTATATATATTAATGAAAAATATTCATTCAAAGCACAATAATTAGTCGTCAATCTTTAATACATTAATCGATAATAATTTAAAATCAATCATATCTAAACTGTGGAACTTCCACGGGAACTGTCTAATACGTATAATAATTAACATTATGAAACTAAACCCTCGCGATCCTACTAAAATTGACTCAATTTTGAAAATGAACATACTCGTGCATCAAAAGCGTTATTAAGAGGTAATAAAGTTGTATGAGCAAGAGATTCATTCATAGCATAAAATTTCAGAGAACATCTTCCAGTTAGAATTATGAATTATGATCAACAGTAACGAGTAAAAGTTATGACTTGCGCCAGCCAACCTACCTGTGCAAGACTTCTCGTGGGGGTTAAGCATCCAAACAGGCTCTTCTTCTTCTTGATTGAGGCAGTACAGCAAGCCTTTATCGTTACTCGCCTGCAGTTAAATAGCGTCAACAAATTAAATTCTGTTTCGGAAGAAATAATGAGTGGCCTGTTAAAAGCATTTTAATTCCAGCCTTGACTCACCCTGGTTCGTTCTAAGCATAACTGCAGTTACTGCTGTCGGGATGATGCTGAACAAAAAAGTGTTTTGAAATATCTCTAGAAATTACACTACCCTTAAAGACTACAGTCCATTCACTATTAGTTCATGAAATTAAAGCTACCTTGTCCTATTAAAAAAATACAAGACATTTATTAATGTATATTTGGAATTTTGAAGGTTGTGCCTGTTAGAGCACTGTAGTAATAAAATACTTCAATTACTCGTCGAATTTTGAAATTAAAACTATTTTCGATGAGTATTTTAATGTACCTGAAATCAAATAGTCTTACCAGAATTGCAAACTGTTCATCCTTGCACTTGACCCAAAGAACTTTCTCGATGTCACCTTCGAGCTGCCAGCTCTTGCTGCTGCCGTCCTTGCAGTTAATGACGTGAACGTCACCTCCAGCGCTGCCAGCAAGCAGTGTCGACCCTGTAGCAGTAGGTGTTAGATACACGCACACATTCCTGCTGCTGTGAAACTCCTGTCTCTGCATCACGTGCATTCTACAAGGAACTTATGCTTCTAATAGTTAACCCAACCTCCCAACATTCTAACGATAAATCCAATGACCTCTCCAGCAGTGAACCCTATCGCTTCTCTAACAATCAACTTCTCCAACATCGGTTCGTTGCTTGCTATATTTGCTTTACTTACGAATTAACAGCATGTATTCTATGCAAGATGTTGCTATCTCCTATTTTATTTATCATTTCAGATTCCGTACACCATTATTATGATTTTAAGCTGTAAGGCTTAGTAAACTATCCTGCTTTAGTAAATTATAGCTTGAGTACCTCCTGAAACAGGAATATGCTATAAAATAAAAAGCTGAAAAGTTAGGAGAAAATGGATGCCAGAAAATTAAAATTAGCAATTAAAAATTAACCAAAAACAACCACAAAACCAAAGTCAGAAAAAAGTGTGTTGTCCAGTGTTATAAACGCAACTCTTAAGACAACTCATTGACAAACATCATCCCTACAGTAATGATCAATCCACGTCTCACCATTGTTTGGATGCCACTGCAGACTCTGTACTCTGCCACTGCAGCACGACACCACCTGAGATACTGATAGATTCTGCAGGTCCCACAAAATGATGTTCGTGTCTGCTGAACCGCTGGCCAGTACGTGTCTAGTAAAAAATAAAGGTTCAAGTACACGGACGCTCGAAACATTCATTATCAAGTTACATCGAGTAATGATGTCAATTTTACCGTGGAGTTCTTTCCAAAAAAATAATGCAATCGTATATGCCTTATTTTTTCACAAACAGTATAAGGCACGAAGTCCGGTAAAATGCATTAGAATGAATCTAATAAAATAAGTAGAAGTGAAACAAGGAAAAAATAGAAGTGAAACAAGTAAATTAGAATATCTTCTCGAACAAAAATGACACCAGTTCTAGAAACCACATTCAGAAAACAAGGAAGTAACTTACTCATATTCTTTGTTCCACGTGATGCAGAGAACAGCATCAGTGTGGCCAGTGATCTTGGAAGAGTAGTTAGCCTTTTTCTTCTTTCTCCTGTTTTTCTTCTTGTCAGCTCTGCTCGGTCGAGGATCACCGAGCTTGAAGGCGGGCTCAAGTCCATCTATCAGGTCCAAGTCCCACACCTCAATTTGGGGCTCCATTGTGCCCACAGCTACCAAATTACCTGGTCAGAAAAACGAACAACTTCTAAAATACATATACATTGAATTCAAGGCATGATTTAATGGACATTCCCTACATTGATAGTGAATGCTCATATGAACACATGAACTCGCACAACGTTTCGAGAAACTAACACTGAAGAAACCGTCGTACTGCACGAGTACAGCCTGCAGTCGGTGAATTTGTTTTAAATAAATCGGAGAGTTACAAATACTAATATTCGATGCCACTTGTAGCTAATAAGTGTACTAACTTGAGCTCATTTTGAGATTATCATTATGAAAATACTGAAATAGCACTTACAGAGGTTGGACAAAAATATGGAAACACCTCGTGAAATACATGCTTGAAAAGAAATGTTTCTTCTAGTGAAATATGTAGGTGGCGCTGGTATTCTCGCTTACTGACGCCACTTATACGACAGAGTAAATGTGCAGTGCAGGTTAGGCGTTGTCGGGGCACTGTTTTATGAAGCTGTAATTGCATGATATCAGAGCTAACAGACTTCAAACGTGGGCATATTGTTGGAGCGCGTATAGTGGGTGCTTCCGTAAGCAGGTAGTCGAGGTGTTTAGTGTTTCACGAAGTACTGCATCGAAGATTTATTCCGCATATTTGAAATGCGGATAAACATCGCTAAATCACAGTGCGGACGATAGCGAGTGTTGAGTGATACTGACCGACGATCATTAAGGGGGATTGGGACGAAAAAGAAAGAGACCACAGGTTCAAAAGTAACTGCGAAAATAAATATAGGGCTCCCAAATCCTGCATGTATCAAAACAATGAGAAGGGAGTTCTATAAGCAGGGTATTTCTGATTGAGCTGCAATTCAAAAAACATTCATCAGTGATGATAATACCCGTAATAGAAAAAAGTGGCGTTTAACCCTTTAGGGCACGGTGGGATGCTAAGGAATCCACCAATTTAGGTACATTTACCCCTTTTTCACGCTCAAATTTTGTGCCTCAAAGGGTTTAGTCATAAAGCCTGGACAATAGAGTAGTGGAAGACAGTACATAATATGGCCGGATGAGTCTTTTTACACACTGTTTCTCACTTCTAGCCAAGTTTACGTCTGGCGAACACCATCCAAAGCCTATAATACGCACTACTCGTGGCCAGGAATGAAACATGGCCGGGGTTCTATGATGCTTTGTGCAGCCACATCTTAGTTTTCTTGGGCTCCATGATAACTCTACAAGGGTACATTACTGCCAAAAACATTTTGGCCGATCAAGTCTATCTCGTACTCCACACTTTGTTCTCCAATGGTGATGGTGTCTTCCAAAACGATAAAGCCCCTGTTCACACAGCTCAACTGGTTCAGGACTGATTTTCAAAGCACGAGCATGATTCATCACATCTCCTTTGACCACCACAATCATCAGATCTTAATATTATAGAACCTTTGTGGTCCACACTGAAGAGGGAAGTGCGTGGTCGCTATCCACCGCCATCATCGTTATCTAAAATTGCCACCGTTTTGCAGGAAGAATGGAACAAGATTCCCTTGGCCCACATACAGGAACTGTATTTATCCATTCCGAGAAGACTACAAACTGTTTTGAATGTCAAGAGTTTTCCTACACCATATTAGAAAAGGAAACATTTTTTAGGCTTTTCCATATTATTGTCCAATCCATACATGTTAAATTAAAATGAGTAGTTCTCAACTTCTTTAGTACTGTTAAATAAAAACCTTTTCAGAGAAATCATAAAATGCAGAAATGCTGAAACCTGCAGATAAAGCTGAAATTTTTTACAATATAGAGTAAATTGAGAAGAGTTACAACGAGAATAATTCATCATAACTAATTACAAGATACGTCACAGTTCCGAGCATTATTTGGAAAGAATTAATTAAAGCGTACTAACAAATTATTGAGAAGTAAAGCAAAATGAACTTCTCACTCAAATTGACACTTCGATATTTCACCTTTTCTACGACATAAATTTTGGAAACGCTCCTACTCTAGAAACCTACCGTCTCATACAGATTGATACCATTTTAACTAGCGGAAAGTCCACTATGACATTTAGTCAATAGAAATGTAAAAAAGCTGGAACTATGAAACAAACTTAGCAACTCAGCGTGGTCATTCTTTCCAAGCCTGAGGTAGCAACTGAATTGAACAGAATGCAATTCATTTTAAATATTGGATTAGATCATTTTTTCAATTTATCACATACATTTATTTTATATTGGAACCCATTATAAAATGATTAGTTCTATACAGTATCTCAGTAAGGAAAACAATTCAGAAATTCATGAAGGAGCACATTATTTCCTCCGACTGAAGAAGCGTTGATTCTTATAGATGGACCACTTTAAATCTGCCTTCAGAACAGAAGTCATTTACCACATGTAATGTAGCATAACGATGATATACATTTGGTTTGGCTGAAGATGAGTTTGAGCACTCATGCAATCAATTAAGTGCTGGCTTGCAGTCAAACAGTCTCTTTTTTATGAGTTTCAGTTTGAGTTTCACTGCAAGGCCCAGTAGCTCCCCTAGATAATCCTTCAAATGCCACATTTCTCAAGAATTCAAGTGTACGTCAGGATCCACAATTGTCGCTTTGGACGCTTCCTGCAGTTGTCACAACAAATGTGCTGGTATTTCAGGCAGTATATACTCGTATTACTTATAGTTGACCGTAATAGTGTTAGTCTAAATCCGTAGTCAGAAGTCTCTGACAATGCCTTTCTGGATCACTCAGTCTGTTAATAATTCGGTTGATAAAACTGGTAATAATATTCAGTTAGTTGAGAAGAGCAATTTCCAATACCTACAATGAAAAAGAAATCTAAGTCATCCTGATCCAAGCATTGTAGTCTGTTCCTTATAGAAGAACCTCTCCTCAGAAAGAAGCAGCGAAGGAAGGTGCTATCCTATAAAAACAAAAAAATACCCGTTTTTATAGTGTATAGTGTTCAATGAACACTCTTGCAATCTTCTTAGATATATTTCTCTAATTTAGCACTCCAGTAGCTGTACCCATACAACCATGGCCTTCCTCTAGTACACATTCCTCGCATATTTGACTTCATTTTTCAGCTTAATTATCCAACACAATTTAAATAGGACCAATAAACCTCCTGTTGCACAGAGGTTTCAGTCACCGAAGGAATTCTAAAGCCCCTAAGGAAACAAATACATGCTCATACACTTGAAAACTTATCTGACCTGGAGCAAGTTGTTCGTCTATGGGGTTGTAGTTGAGCCACTCCATGCAGAGGGGCACTGTGGGCAGTAAGTTGTCGTGGTGTACGTACAGGGCATCGCCAGCTTCATTGTACACTGGAAAACGTAACCATCAATGTACTGGAGCAACTTGGTTATACTCAACCAAGTATCAGTATAGTTACAGAATTGTGGAACAATAAACTGTTATAAGTTCTCAAGCATATTTCTTCCTATACGACGTGGAAGCTCATTCAAGGAACTAGATACCAAACTAGATACAGTGTCATGTAACTACATGGCAACGGTGGCATATTACTAACAATAAATTATCACGATCGCATTTGCGCTAAAAAAAACATTTACAGTGGGGGAAAACAAAATGGGATATACCGATACTATATTCGCATATACATACACTAAGAATACGCCAAACAAACGAATTAATTATCGTAAATCATGAATTTACATATAATTATAAATATTTAGGGGGAAAAGTATACGTACACAACAAATTTCTAATTATGGATGACACAAAATGCCGTTTGGATAAGGTTTTTCTTACTAAAATTTTCTTGTTTGTTCTACTTATTGTTATCAGTAGTTACCTTGAGATGTCAAAATACTAGCTGACTCATTCAACATTAAGAAATCATACGGTAGAGTCGAAATAATGGTGAAAGGCGAAGAACTCGCAAATTTCATGAAAACCTTGATTATTGAATAATGGAAAGCTGGCAATAGTAACAGGAAAATATCAGAGAACCTCCGAACTTCATTTATTCAAAGACATAAAATATCAGGAACTGTTCAAAACAAAATAAGATCTGGCACACCACGCAAGATTTCCTCTAGATCCTTAAGAAAAATCAAACGAAGAATCGAAAATACCGCAATGATTACCAGAAAGGAGTTACTTGAAGATTTATTAGCTTCAGGTACTAGTGTTACACTACGAACTATCAGCAATGAACTTCATAGGGTTCATCTGAAGTCATGCTCTCCTAGAAAAATTCCACTGTCGACTAAAATGCATAGAAATGCCCTTTATAAAATCTGTTTCCGAACATAAAAATAAACATACATTCTGAGAAAATGTTTTATAGATAGACAAATCAAAAATTGAATTTTTTGGACGAAATTCACATAGCTATGTTAGGAGAAATGATGGTACAGCTCCTGTGTCGAAGAACACAATTCCTACTGTCAAGTTTGGAAGGGGCGACATCATGGTGTAGGGGTGTTTTTCAGCAAAAGGCGCTGGCAATTTACATGTGATGGATATTAAAATGAATGCAGAGATGTACCTAAATATCTTGAACAATAATTTACGAAATTTCGTAGAAAAGCTTCAACTCCATGAAGAGTGGGTTCTGTAACGCATCAATAACGACCACAAGGTACAAGGCGAAGTCTGGCAAAAAATGGATTTTCAATCTCAATCTAAAATTACTAGAATGGCTAACCCAGTCACGAGACTTGGAACCCTTTGAATATTTGTGACGTTATTTTAAAATGAAAATTCATTCAAGAACTCCAACGTGCATTCCAGATTTGAAGAAAATTTGTAAAGAGGAATGGAGCAAATTTCCTATGGAAACGTACAAATAATTTATTAAAAACTACAGAAAAATATTGATAGAAGTAGAACTGAATCACGGGTTTGCTATGAAGTATTGAATCAAAATTATCCTTTAGGTTCTGTACGAATACTATTTTCACCCCTAAATATTTATAACAGAACAGGGAGTCCTCGGTTTAAGGCAACCTGCCGTTACGAACGAGCGCCCATGAATCCTGTTAATTCACGTTCCGCTTTATGGCGATCAATTCGTAGCTTGCGAACTGAGCGAAGTACTAGTTGTTTTGCTCGCATGGCTGAATCCATGGTAACAGTACATAAACAAGGAAGAGGCTCACTCAGTGCGCCACATTGGATTGCAGCTTTCATTGTCATCTCTGTGCTCCAGCCTTTCCAGGCTGTCCAGACTCTCCAGCTGCAGGCTCTTCCGAATAAGCCTGTCGCTCCAGTTGTCAGAACACTATATTTTGTTTATATTATATTTATGTACATGTTCTTATCATTAGTTAGTATAATTTATGCAAGTGCATATTCCCATGATACATAATCCTAAATTCCGACTTACGTACCAAACCGGCTTTCAAACGTCCGTAAGAACAGAACTCGTTCGTAATCCGAGGTTCCCTGTATGCGATAAATAAATATAAATTTCCTATTCACTATAATTTATTCGTTTCTTCTGTATATTCTTAGTTTATGCATGTGTTTGCAAGTATAGTATTGGTATATCCCACTTTTGTCCATCAGAAATTTAATCAATAAATAATTTTAACATGTAGTAATAATTGTTTTTCCCACTGTGTGTCCAAAGTCCGAAGTTATGGATACTGTCCACCACGTAGGCCCTCCTACGCTGCCATTAGGAACTACACTCTTACCATATACTTCAAGTATAGCTGCATCATTTTCAACATGCCCCACAGCAATGAGATTGTCATCAGCCAGTATTTTGTGATTCTCCGTCTCGCTTTTCTCGTCTTCCTCCTTCGCCTGCAAGCTGCCCTCAACCAGGAGAGGATCGTCGGCAGGATTGCCATACATAGTCAAGTTCTTCAAAGACAACAGTTCTTTCAGGTGGTCTGAGGAAACGCATCAAAATCTACTTGGTAACAAAGATGTTTAAGGGTGTCAAACTTGCGTAAATCAATAACTTGATAAATAGTTCCCACTGTATATATCAGTACCACAGTCATAGTTCTTCATAATTTTATATGTTTTTTACTGCAGGGAATGCGACGTAGCTGGGGCGAAAGCAATACTTAAACCAATGAAAATCATTCCACACTAAAATTCAAAGAAAGAACAACGAATGAGTTGAACTAAGTTTTTGTAACGATAACTCGATTACTTCTACAAAATAAGGGAAAATGAATGACAAAGTCAGCCTTACTTCAAAACTAATACCCACAAAAGAGTGTTACCGTTATTTCATAGTCTGCAAGAAGCGGCTCAAGTGGTTTCTAGGAAGGATTAATTCGTTCAAGGATACCATCTTAAAGATATTTTTAGCAAACTCGTAGGAGAAAAGCTCCAGAAATCTATTTTATGACCGCTAAAACACAAAAATAAGATGGTAGACAATTTCCTTTGGCTCATCCTCTAGCGATTCGTAATTTTATATCCTATACAATGATTTTCTTTTCTTCAATTTATTAGCATTGGTGCACAAATAACAAGCAAGAAAATATATCTAAAGTGCAAGAAAAAATCATACAAACATGGGATGGGTTGTAGGATACGCGTTCAATAAAGAATCTTCCAAGTTTCAATTCCATAAAATCAATTAGGTTTTAAGTAATAAAAATAGAGTAACATTCAATGCTTAATTTTTCACAGTTCATATTTCTAACAGAATAAAACTGAAAATTAAACAGTTGAAGCCCATAGAAACTTAAAATTCCGATAATCAACATGTTGAAGCACTTCTATCTTTAGCCACCACTCAATGTACCAAAACGGGGGAATAATTTTGTCATTTTTGATGAATCAACAAGAAAAAAGGCTAAATTTTACGGCGACTGTGTAATTACGAAATGGCCAATACTTACTATCATCTTCTTGATCGTATGTGCTAAAGTTGTACAATTTTTCAATATTTTGCTCATCAACCGGATTGTCATCTACATCCATAGGCTGCTCTGATTTATTGGTTGGTGTATTTTGTGGGCCAGTGCCATCTTCTGCATCTTCTTCACTATCATCAGGATCACTTTTTTCTCCACTTGATTTAATATCTCTGAAAAAGTGGAAAGAATGCCCAGCAGTTAAGGACATAAATGGTCACTAGAAAACATAACACATACCAAATCTTAGTAATATTAAAAAAGGATGTAGTAACAATGAGCTACAGAACTGATACTAAGAATCAACTTTAAAACCTCTTCACACATGTACAAATATTAGCCCACCTTTAATCTTTACCTTAGCCAGAGTAAGCTCATGTACACAAGTACTGCTATTTATCCAGTCAATTTATTAGTACTTTAACCCTAGAACATTAACTTGGGATGATTTTCTCCCTAGTTATCCTGTTGACCACGCTTCTGAAATAGAGGGTTACAATTCTAGGGTTAAGCTCACACTTCAATATTACTCTTCCTTGTTCAGTGGTACAAGAATGTACACAACTGCTAGTGTTCACCTTTGTGTATAGCTGATTGTACTTTAAACCATTTAGTGATGATTAATATGAAGCCTAGTCTTAGAAACAGTATTTTCTCTATTAGCATTAGGGTACATATTTGTTTTTATATTCAGTGTTGTGTATAATTAAAGCCAAATTTCATTCAATGTTTTTAGTAATACAAAAACAGGAGATGAAAAAATATGTAATTTCTGAAACGAAAATGCATTAATATCATACATACATTAATTGGGAAAAATTGTTTCTTTTTGCTGACATTTTGTTTGGCAAACAGAGCAATAAAACAGATTACGTTGTGAACCAAACTTTCACGTCTCTAATTAACCCCCTCCTTAACCATAGCAATAATGTACAAGTTCATGCAAACTTTTATATTCACAATCAGAACCCATTTTTTAAATTATCATTAAATTCAATTTCTATAGAAATCTATCCACAACTAATTGCTGCTTATTCTTAAACAATTAGTACGTGGTAGCTTAAACGTTAATTCTATAAGCCCTCTTTCATTCGGTAGTTTTAATACCAATTCTATACCATCCTTAACTCAGTAGCTTTAATACAAATTCTGTACAATCCTTCATCCAATTGCTTTAAGGTGAATTCTGTAAGCCTTTAATTCAGTAGTTTCAATGTCAATTCTGTAACCCCTTTATTCTGTAGCTTTAATGCCAATTCTGTATAGTCCTTGATTTAGTGACCATAACAACAATTCTGGAAGCTATGATTTCAATAGTGATGTTAAATTAGTATTGATCATTTTATTGCCGTCTTACATGAATTAATTCTTGCCAATAAATGTTTATCTGAGCTAGACATTATCTCTATTTTATATTCACACAGTACTGAACTGTTTCATGGCTAAGTTTTACTGAATATTTTCAAGCAATACATATAGCCCATTAGTGGGCATATTTACAGGTCCAAAATAGAAAACCCATGCAAAAAATTGAGCACACAAAAAATACTTGTTTTTTATCTTCAAACTTCATATTACTAAAGTATAACTTTGACAAGAGAGTATTAGCTATAGTTAAAAGTTTAGCCATTGACAAAGCATTATGATATATTTCAAGTGAAATAATAAAGAAAACCAGTAGTGAAGAACTCATGGGAAACGTCTCACATCGTAGATAAATAAAAAAACCCAGGACTAACAAATAAAAGGGAAATCAATGGTGCAGAACATGAAATACAAAAACCCATCTAACAATGGAGATAAAATTAGCCTAACATATGTAATTTTAAGGATAAGAAGTCCTTGACTGACATTTTTTAGAATAAGAAAAAACTTAGTCGTGAGAATTAGTAACTACTTCCAACTATATGATACACCTGCAAAACTGCTAAGAACAATGTGAAAAAATAGAGCATGTAGTTACTTATAAAACTGAACTCTTCAGTAGCTTATGAAATAGACAAGTACAAATCCCACACACTTCAATCACAGGCAAAACAAAATGCACAGCCCACAATGTCAAGTAGTTCACCTTTACCACATAAATGGTAAAGAGTAAGTCAGCATGGTAGTATTTTTGCAACTAATAACTTGATATTTGAGAATCTTACCATCTTAGGAGTATGAACTCTTATATGAACAAAATAGTCATTCATTAATGCTCAATATGAAATTTTTGATCAAAAGAAAGTTCTTCGGCCAATAAAAATCTAGATCATAACAAAGTATGAGATTTAAGTCATTTCACATAGATTATAAAAAATTGAGCAACAAAATACTAATCCAAAAGCACACACTTACTCTAATTTTGCTTCTGTCTCTTCAATAATTTTCTTGAGATCTTCCACATTAACCTCCACCTGAAAAAAAAGATAATCTTTAATAAAGATTCATGAAATGTTTTTACGTGTGCATTACGTTTGGGTTGTTCTTACAATAACGTAATTTTTAAATGTTGAACTTGTGTCCTGGGATCTAAATTTGTTCCTTTGGGTCTGGAAATTAGACATAGCCAGTCACATAGCAATTTGTTAATTATTCGAACAGCACTTGCCAATTTAAATATATATCTAATATTGGGCGGTCCTTATTTATTTTCCCATAAATTTCAAAGGTCCTGAGGTTTTCAAGTTTTCATTTAGAGATGGAAGAACTAAATATGAAACCATGAAATATTGAAGCGATCGCGTAGCGATATAGGAATAATGTCTACTATTATTTGTTAATTCAATTGATTTATGACGAGTTTCTCTCTCAAAAATACGTAATTCTTGGGTCTGAAATGCATGGTTTTTCTGCATGCTGCTTCACTTCAGTTATTTTTAATCAATACTTGTAAATGACATACTTAAATTAAAACATTACATGGTGGCCTTCGGAGGGCCCTAAACCTGCACATGAAATAATTAAAAGATTTTTCTAATAGCAGACGTGAGAAACTATAGTAAATACAAACAGAATGATTAACATGTTTTATTCTAATGGTCACGAAAATAAGTAACGGAAGCAGTCTACCGTAATATGGTTGATGAACCACAAATATTATACCCTATTAAAACAAATTAATCGTATTCCTAACTGCTCAGTGGTTAGGTACGACACTGAACAATCAAAATTCAATGAAAGCTTTCACATCGTAAATACGAAAATCATCCCAATTGTAGATCTCATTTTACCTTGAAATTACATTAACCTCAGCACTTGCCATTCGCACTGGAGATTCGGCACTGATGCCAAGAATATGAAGATTTAACACTCGTAAATAACATATGTACAAGCAATACCCGCTGTCTTCCTTTATGAGTCACCTAGGTGCTGCAAAAAATGCACAAATATGAATTCTCGCAACGCACACGTGTAAGATCTAGTGCTGCCCGTCAGCAGGATGGTTTCAATTTAATTCGCTTTAAATTAATTCGTCACTTGCCCTACGCATTCCCTAGGCGTCAAATTTACTCAACATGGCTAAAAGCAGGTCACACACCTCCCCTCGCAAAAAATGTAACTTCAAGTGCCCTCGCTCTATGAGTCCCTAACGTTTTATACGAGCTTACTCCTTCCCTGTGTGGTTTCCCTTTCCAATATCCCTGTTTTGTCCAATAGTATGAAATAGGTTTCTAAACAACTATGATATACTCCGCCCACTCCGCTATCAAATAGACCGCTACAGGACAGCGATGTTTTAAAAAATAACCAAAGTTTCTCCCATACATTTATTCGTGTCTGACGTACGGTTGAGCCATGTTAGCATATACTATACTCGTTATGTCCTTAAATGTGGAAGTTCCCTCATTAACTTCTTACGAGTTTTCGCTGGATACTTCGATTTCTAGCTGCCCGTCTTATCGATTGTTTACATTCCTTCTGGGCGCTGTGTGATACTCTGTGTCGCCATGTAACCTTCACATGACACATGCACTTGATATTACACATAAAATTGTCCGATTGTCATGTCATAATACACACGTGATTGACATGACAATCGGACAATTTTTAGAAAAGCACTCAGATATAGTGTTCCCTCACTTATCGCGGATGTTATGTTCCAGGACCACTCGTGATTAGGGAAAGTCCGCGATATAGAAACGCTGTATTTATTTTAATCACTCCATCAAGTGGTGCAGTACCTTTATCTAAGATCAGTTCGATGCTAACTTGTACTGGAAGAGCGGCGAGGGGAAGCTCCGCTCGAACGCAAAAAAATAATATGCGGCGGTTACTGAGCCAATCAGCGAATGGAACACAGAACAGCATTCTCTAGTTGGTCGCTTTCCATCAGTAAACAAATCGTGTTACGTTTAGAATCTCATGTGATGATACATACATAGGTATACATGTTTCGGGCGATGTATCAAATGTATTTATGGCACGATGCATCAGAGGTATGGAGCTATCTGGGTCCCTCGCCGTCCAGCCAGCCAGCTGCATAAACAAAACCCTGCTAAGTAGCACAACAAAGCCTTGTCTCTTTTGGACCATGGGAAAGGCACTTCCCTACAGCTACAAGTGTAAGAAACAAGAAAAAAGAATGCAAGAATGCTCATATAAAACACAGCCACGCGACGAAGAGGGGGGACTTGCTAGCTCACACTCGAGCAGCGATGTAGGTCATATTGAAGACTAGAGCGATATCTAGGGGCATGGGAAGGGCAGGTGAAGTGATAAAAGGAGAATCAATTCGAAATTATTATCGATGAACAATAGCAAATCTTACTCGTGCACTTAAACGTATACGTTGAGGGAACATTTAATTGTCACATTAAGCAATGGGAAGGGAAGTAGTGGTATTATTAAGGTGGCGTTGCACGTGTTAATTTGTTATGTTCTCGGCACCAGTGTCATCAGTGTAATAACAAGTACTAAGGTTAATACTATGTCATGATAGATGAATTCTAGAGATGGGTTAAAATCTCGTATTTTGCTGTGAACGTTCATTGATTTTAATGGTTGCGTGTGCACCTGACTATTGAACTGTTATAAGAGCAATTAATTTGTTCAAAAGGGTGTAATACATTTGTGGTTCATCTGCCGAAATGTGGTAGATGGCTCGCATTTACTATTCCGTGATTATTAGAAAAACGTATTAATTTTCAGTGCGTATTATTTATCCCTCTCACGACTGCCATTGAAAAAAATTGGGATCCTTTTAACATCTCAACATGCGGAGGATTGGAATTCCTTTAAGTGCGACCATGTTATGTTTTCTTGCATTTAATTGTGTCATTTACAAGTATTAATTTAAATATAACGGGAAAAACAGCATGCAGAAAACCATGCATCGAAACCAAGATTACGTAAATTATGAGAGAAATAACACATCTTTAATCAATCATTGTACAATTAAAAGTAGGCAAAGCATTTCCATTTCTATATTTAACCAATTAATAATAAAAAGTATAAATTAGACTTGAAATAATTCCATATCGCCACAATCGCATTGCCAATAATGTCTCAAGCGGCCGCTGCACAAATCCTCCTGTTCGTTTCTGGTGTATCCATAAGCTGAGTATACACGATGTTTACTGTAAATCATAATTTTTATGGATCATAATATTCTTTTAGTTAGAATTAATATTTTAAAAATATCTTTATGCATATTGTGATTTTTAACGCACAATTCATCAAATATATACATTACTGTACAACACGTACTACGTATGGGCAGAACCAGCACCGAAAAACCCGCGAAACAGCGAAAATACCCCGATCAATATTTTCCATTATTTTCTGTAAACCCATGAAATGAGTCCGTAATAAACGAACTCGAAGTAGCCAGGGAACACGGTATATTTGAATTGGCAATATAGTAACTGGACAGCAGCCTGGCAATATAGGGACTTTCAGAACATTTTTGAACCAAAGATGCTTCCTTGTGCTAATATATACTTCCAATAGGAATCTTGGTCTAATTCTCATGGAGCAGAAGTCACACAAGACTGGCTAATGTCTCAAGTCCCTTCCCTTCATCCATAAAGAAGGATGGCCTCCTTTAATAGGCTTATACCCTATAGACATTGGTATCTGGACAACATTGCAGGATACAGTTCCAACTTTATTCTACAACAAAAAAGTAGAAAATCATAAATTAGGTTTAAAGTCAAAATGGCATAAAATTTTCTGAAGTATTATTGATGACTCATGTAAGTCATTCGCCAAGCATCCTCAGCAAATAGTGGTGGTTAGCCCATAACTTACTAGTGTTGCCATATGGCAACACATTCAGAGAAAAGTTTTCCCGTAATTTCAACATTACAGCATAACTGGTACAAAACGCGTTTAATCATGTTCAGTAGTGGTATATAGAGACCCACATTGCCCAAGGTCATCAGTCTCTCGCACAGCTTGTGACGCAGAGGGTGGTTTTACTTTTCTACGAAGAAAAATGGCTTTCCTGAAAAAGTACGTGTGTATTACAGTAACCAAATATTTTTTGGCAAATTTTGCCCATAGAGTTAAGATTGGTACATAAATGAGTACATGTGAATGATGTATGGAACTACGAATAGTTTTCAGTGTGTATTTTTTGTAAAAACGTAACCGTGTCCATATGCTAACACTAGAAGATTGTGATACATTTTTTCCTTCACATACCCCTTACGACGAATGAGATATTCGACATACTCAGTGAATATGAAGAAGGCGATGTATTTATGGATCCACCAGATGCGAGAGAATTGACCGATGTAGATTCCGATGATGCAGATGAAGACTCAAGTCATTGTAATCTTTCAGATTTATCTGGTAACCAACTTACAGCTTCTGCAATAATTCAACCAGCTAAAAGACAGAAAAATTGATGCAGTTGAGCATAATAAAGAACTTGACAATACGCAGGCGACCAAATGCAGAAAATCGCAGATAGGACAATTCAAATGGTCTAAAAACAAAATTTATTACAAGTCCCAATGTTTCCAGAAAAAAGTTACAACCCTAACAGGATATATCGGCACGGCAACTATTTTGAATTATGTTTTGATGACGAATTGTTTGCGTTGATTGAAAGGAAATCTAATTTGTACCGATCGCAGAACAATTTTTCATGTAATCCTATTACAAGAGATGAATCATAAGTATTTCTTATTATTCTGTTAATGTCTGGATACAATAGTCTTCCGAGCAAGACATCATATTGGAAGAATAGAGACGACATAAGAAATAAAGCTATTTACAATACAATGCGGAGAAACAGATTTCATCAAATCATGAGATGTTTACATTTCAATGATAATAAGTTTGATTTCAATGATAAATATAAAAAGATAAGACCATTTGCATCATATCTACAAAAAAGTCCATGACACATTTCATTCCATCACAAAATATCCACAAGACGAATCAGTGGTGGAATACTTTGGAAAATACAATAGCAAACAGGCCATCCGCAACAAGCCAATTCACTTTGGCTATAAAGTATGGTGTCAAAATACCACATCCAGATACTTGATTGCTTTAGAATTGTATCAAGGGAAGACATTCAATGCTAACGACAATGCAGGTGAATTTTGCAAATACTCTGCAACTCTCCTCCATTTGCTCGGTTATTACGATGAATGTAAGAAATATCTTCCTTACGTTTTTTATTGTGATAATCTATTCATCTCTCTGCAATTGCTGGTAGAATTGTACAACTGAGGCTACAACTGTATAGGTACAATTCGTTCCAATAGGCTAGATAAGAACTGTGTTAATTGACACAAAGTCTATGGATAAATATTCTGAAGAATTTCCTTGTATGACAAATGCATCAATTGGAAAGAACGTCATCGCACTGACTAGATGGGACAACTCGTCGGTAACTGTTGCCTTAACCCTTTATAATTATGATTCTCCTGGAACTGCCAGTCATTAGTGTCGATCAGAAAAGAAGAAAATGGATGTAGGTATCCCAAAAATGATAAAAATGTGTAAGGAAAACATGGTAAGCGTAGATCTGATGAATCAAAATGGGAACAGATACAGGGTATGAATCAAAGGAAAAAAATGGTGGTGGAGTTTGTTCACATGGCTTCTGGATGTAACTGTGCATAATGCATGACAACTTTTTAAACTGAATAATGGAAACGACAGTTTATTAAAATTTTGTAGTGACATTGTTATGTCATATATACTAGAATATGGTACTGCTCCTAAGTCTTCTGGAAGAAAACCAAAGCACAGCTTTTCTGAAAATCTAAGATACGATGGTAGCGATCATTTAGTGGAAAATGTACTCAAAAATAAGAAAAAACGTGCTCAAGAAGGTTGCAAATCAATCATTTGAACCCAGTGCAAGAAATGTAATGTTGGCCTGTGTATACCATGCTTTGCTGGTAATCACACTGAATAAATAAATAATTTTATTTTAGTAAGGATAATATACACAGCCAACTAATTTAATGCATAATTTCAAGTGGTTTCATTTAAATTGGAAGTTTTCTGCATTTATTTTTCATTATTATTCAATAAAAGAATGATACACTTGATTTTTGGGAAAAACCATATTTTGTACCTTTATGTTGCTAACGTTGCAATATGGCAACATCTCATAATGCCTTTACTACTTACAATTATATCATAAAATTTTACATGCAGTGTTTTTATAACCTGTACATAGTTCATATAAAGTTTCATTAAATTTGAAAAAAAAAATTGGAAAATA
The DNA here is from genome assembly GCA_006783055.1 of Trinorchestia longiramus. NCBI lineage: Eukaryota > Metazoa > Arthropoda > Malacostraca > Amphipoda > Talitridae > Trinorchestia > Trinorchestia longiramus. The sequence goes on from VCRD01000562.1 coordinate 66,975, forward strand.
GTTCTAGGAGAATGTGGGTTAAAAGCCATCACATTGAATAATATGTCAATACAGACTTACTAATCTTTACAGATGAGCTACATTCCACTTGACCGTTCAGTGCGTGAATTTGTTGGTAAAGTAGTACTAGGTGAGCTGTTTACTATGCACATCACCTTTATGAGAAGGAAGCACTAAAAACTATCACATAAACAATTAAAAATAATCAAATAAATCAAAATAATTCACAATACCAATCCACACCTGGTATTAATTAACAAAAAAGTGAGTGAGTATTCACAATACATTGTAGATACACTATGACTGAAGGCAAATGTAAAGAAAATTCAGTAAACTGGACACCATCACAATAGTTGTCCAATTGACTTGTTCCCTATAGTTATTAACTCTCCGTCATTTGTTTGCTTATTCTAAATTAAACAATTTCTTTAAAGATAGGTGAGTTCCTATTAGCACATGTTCATCAAGTAAAATTCATAGGGTGGAAAGCATCTGCACAGGTACATACATATTTTCCTAAGATTTCTTTTACATTTCACAGGAACAGTTTCTGAAGTGCACATCACTATCTCTTATTTATTATAGGAACCAAACTCAGCAAAGCTTATAATTAATCATCCCCTATTAACTGATCACATAAAGTCAAATAATTTACAGAATAAAATGTCCAACATGAAGTATGTGAATAGTGTTGAAAATATGCAATTTTTAAGTTCTACAACAGCAACCATATAATCTTCAGTTAATACATACGTTATTAGCAATAATCCATACATTTGACAATGATATTCAAATCAAATAAGAAACAATATTCATTCTACAATTTTTTTACAATAAGCCCAAAAACTCATCTTTCTACAAGATAAACTACAGAGCACACTTTAACTGCTGTTTCACATTATCACTGCCAGCAAGTTTCATTTGCCTGTTCTCAATCTTACCCTGCTCCATGGCTAGCATCACATTTGCCCCAACAACAAAAAGTGAATAATTTCCTATAGTCCAAATACCTTCATTTTTAAAAATGCTTAAGAATTGAAACAATTAGTAATTTATTTTCTTCCTTGTTAATATAAAAAATGCTGACTTCTATTCATTTAAAATTCATCCCTTGCATGAGATCCCTGCTATAAAGGGCATGTACATATTCTGGTACTGGGTATCTCATGACATTCACATACACATGCAATCTCACACCCGTGACTGCCATAAGCAACAAGTACAACCTTGAATTTCTATCAAAATAATTTGTTATTAGCTTTTTTACACATTTTTATAGATATTTTAACTTTTTAAAATATTTAAGATAAAAAGATTAATAAAAATTGTCATGAACAGGCATTCAGATAGATAAAGAAATTGAGGGAGGATAAAAATTACTTGAAGAATATGATTTTGATGCTGCTCTAGCTTATGAACCAAACCTAGAAACTGATGAATTTGTATATTTCGATGAGCCAGCAAACTAGGTTGAAGTACTTATAAGTTCAGACTATTAGGTTGTTCAGAAAATCATGCCTTTATTTTTGAAAAAAATCACCACTAATATCATTTGCCAAATCAATCAAAGCATGACCCTTTAACAACCATGAATCTCTGCCATGAATCGACCAGATCATTTATGCCTTATTTATAAAACTCGTTCAGCAGGAATGTTAGAAATTCTTTTGAAGCAGATTCCACTCCTGCTTTGGATCTAAAAGTCGCATCGATTAAAAGTATCCAGATGTTTGAAAAAATTATAGTTCTTGAGTGAAAGATCCAGAGAATATGGAGGATGTGATGAAGTCTCGTACAACTTATTTATGTATTATGTATTTCCAGTCTGCGAGTTTCAACAGCGTCGGGGTCATTCCATGCCAAATCACCTAATGGTCCCCAGGTGACCTTGGATTTTGCTGAAACTCCATTAAAATGTTTCATTTATGTAAACGACAAACACAGAAAATTTCAGGCCAAAGTCGAAGCCGTATTGAAATTACGGTCGTCCGAAAAATGTGGCTCTTTCGTCGTCGCGCGCTGCGTTGTGAATTTTTCTAATTTTCAAATGATAATATTTTGTGATTTGAAAAAGCAACAAAGCTGAAAATATCTACCTACGGTAATTAGCACACAAGCTTTTAGACTATGTAATCAAAGACTGTATCTTTCTTCTTTTTGAAGATATGGGCATCTGAAAATGAAGGTTTTCTCTAGCGGAAATTATTTTTGCAACATTTAGGCTTACCTGGTGCCCGAACCATTGATCTGAGGATACCCAAATTGCTGATACATAATCTCTACGTAAAGCTAAATAACTCCCTGTAAGCATAGACTTATCAAACAATCAGTAAGGGTATGGCTAGGGTTCAAAGTCAGACCTGCACAAAAAAAATCTGAAAAATCACCTCTTTTCAGGGGTCAGTTGACGTTGTGAACAGTTACTCAGAAAAATAAAATTTGCACCACAAAATTACATATATCTGAGCTTTACATATACCAAATTTTATTAATCTGACTTTACCCCTTCATAGTAAGGCAGTGTTTCAAAGAACCCCACTAATTTGATCAAATCATGCTACTTTGCTGTACATAATGTCTTGAGTAGATGTCAAAGGACAAACAATGTAAACCTAATTCTCCCATGAAAATAAGTAATCTATAACCTTTTATACATAATTATTGCAAAGTTGTAAAATTCATGACTTTATACATCAGTAATAGTATTGTATGGTTTGTTTTAAAAGTTTTCCATAGTACCATGTGTATACTTATTGTACATTGACAGTACAAAACTAATTCTATTCAAATGTTTTTATTCAACTGCCTATGTCAGGACGTCTTTAGTCCTTGGAATGTTCCTTCATTAACAAAGTCGATTGACTTCGAATGCATCTCGGTGGATGAGCAAACTGTGCACGTTTAATTAGACGCCGTCGCTATGCTATTATATTTTGCTGGCTAAGGGGGTAAACTGTCTAGAAAACAATACATTATACAACATTACATGTATTGTTGACTAGAGCGAGCGACATCCGCTAGCAGAGCGTGTCCCAGGTGAATTGTACGATTGGTCTTTCCGGAGCCGCTCGAAGGAAGGCTAGTTATGTCCAATTGAAGATTAGCCAGCGTCCCGTCAGGTTCTCCTGGAGCTTTCCCTATTCTCCGGTGTATTGTGAGACCGATTACCTTCTTGTTAATGAACGATTGGAAACCTTCAAGCCCGTTCTTTCCTGCGATAGCAACTCAGAGGGTCCTAAAATCTCAGTTCGGTGGTAAGCTTCTAGACACGAACCACCTCAGGTAGAGATTTACGATTTATCTTCAAGAAGCACTCCGACAGTGGCGCCCGAAGTCTTCGAGAGAACGAAGACAAACCGAAAGTGGCTACAGTCTTCACGTTCCCATCTTCGCTTCCGCACAAGCGAGTCCCACGGTACTGATGATACTTTAATTGGTATTAAAAAGGAGAACCTGACGGGGAAATTAAAAATAAGTCGGGAAAGTAAGAAATACGTGGCAAGTAATAAAGTCGGGCTTCGCCGAAAAATCCAACGTGTGAGAGCCGCACCGAGCATAGAAACAATGTCACGGGGATAAGATCAAATAAAAGCCCCAACAAGAAGTGCTGACAAAGCAGTAGAGAGGCAGTCATCGCATTCGTAGCAAAGTTCGAGGAGACACCGTCCCCATCAGTCAGTCGAGCAGCATCAACGAGTGAAACTAGGTGAGTGCCACTTTCAAGGAGCGCCACGAATTCGAAGATAGCGCGTCGTTCGTCATGGCAACAAGAGCAGCAGGAGATGAAGCACACACGATCACCGAACGCAGAGAGTTAGAGCGTATTCTGGCAAACATTCAGGGAATGGTCAATAACACGAACGAGGCGTACTTATCAGAGCATCGCGGTATCGAAGATCAGCGAAGAACAGCAGAGTCGTTGAAAGAGTTCGCGTATTTCTTTCTCACAACGCTGACGGAGGCCGGGAAACGCCGAGAAACGGCAGAGCCCTCGCAACAAGACGTAATAGTTCCGGCAGAGTTCACGCAACATACGAGTGGCACGAGGGGGCCTCAGGACGATTAAGCTCGTTGATCGCTTCTTTGCGTAACGGCATCACAACATCGCACCCCTTCGAATATCAGACGAGTTATTTCCAGTTAGGGAATTATTAACGCGCATTGTTCAGGTAGTGAATTTATCGTGAAATAGGTCAATTTTCAGTCAAGCGACATATCAGTCAATCAAGAAAAGCAGGACCAAAAGTAACCGTGCAATTTTAGCGTGCAAGAGCCCTCTCTAATTTGTGCTCTAATAGAGAAGTCCTAGATTTAAAGCATTGTCGTTCTGTCAAGGTTAAAGATTCACATGTTACGTTATAAAAAAATTCACATGTTATGTTATAAAAAAATTCTCAAGTTACCGCAGAGTCAATTTGGAATAAATGTCGTAATTTTATCTGAGTCTTGTTTTCAGGTTTCGTAGCTGTGGTAGATAATACGAATGTGTAGAATATGGAAGAGGGTTATTAACACGTTTGTTGCGATGCGACCCACCGGTGGGTCATTTAGGTTAGGTTCTGTAATTTTTTCAGATCCTTCTAGTGACTATGCGTACAAAGTGAAGTTTTACACCAATCAGGCAATCGCAACAAACGTGTTAACACGTTGCCGCCGATTGCCTGATTGGTGTAAAACTTCACTTTGTACGCATAGTCACTAGAAGGATCTGAAAA
>VCRD01000562.1:85219-213353 GCA_006783055.1 Trinorchestia longiramus
AAGTATGTAAGTGAGATTTGGTGTTGTGTGTGTGTGTGTGTGTGTTAGCCCACACACGCTATACACGCTAAACTTGGCGTAACTTGTGTGTAGTTGTTACTACACAATACTTACAGCATATATCTGCTGTGCGTGTATGTGTCTGCTGTGCGTGTATGTGTGCGCGTGTGTATGTCTGATGTGTGCGTGTGCATGTGCGTGTGCATGTGTGTGTGTGTGTGTGTGTGTGCGTGTGCATGTGTGTGTGTCCTTGTACCCCACAAACAATGGGGTGACCTGCTAGAAGACACAGAATATTTATTGCGACCGAGAATATTTAACGATATGAAGAGCATATATTGCGACTGAGAGTATTTGCTGTGACTGAGAGTATTTGCTGTGACTGAGAGTATTTACTGTGACTGAGAGTATTTACTGTGACTGAGAGTATTTACTGTGACTGAGAGTATTTGCTGTGACTGAGAGTATTTACTGTGACTGAGAGTATTTACTGTGACTGAGAGTATTTACTGTGACTGAGAGTATTTACTGTGACTGAGAGTATTTACTACGACTAAGACTTGACTCGGTCACATAAGCTCGAGGCTTGTCAGAACTAGTGTAGACCTGACAAGAGGCTTGTCAGAACTAGTGTAGACCTAACAAGAGGCGTGTCAGAACTAGTGTAGACCTGACAAGAGGCTTGTCAGAACTAGTGTAGACCTGACAAGAGGCGTGTCAGAACTAGTGTAGACCTGACAAGAGGCTTGTCAGAACTCATGTAGGTTTTAAAAGAACGGAAAAATTTATTCCAGTTTCGTTGATGCACAAATTATTCAACATTGCATTTTAAAAAGGCCTTGTCGTTAATATTCTTAAATCATAGAGATCCATTGCTTGATAACACTACAAATGGAAGTTACATTCTATCCATTGAAGCGAAACTTAAAAATAACAGTGCGTAAAAATTGCAATAGGACGTTTAATTCGAAAAAAGGTTTCAGGTAACATAATGTGACAGTTTGAGTTCACAATAGTAAAGCTAAAATGTTGTAATTAAATACACGAGGAAGCGCGAAACTTTTTAGGTTGGGATTCCTGATTTACTGATCGATCGCTCAGTTTGATGAGTTGATAGTCTATGAAGTTGAAATTATTATCGTTTTTAACTGAGAACTTCGTAGCTTTGGTATGATTAAAAGTTTCATATCAGAGGAAGTCGATGAAAGAGAAAAAATATTTAAACATGTCATGAATTGTCAGGATTGAAACACCGATTGTCAAAGTGGAGTTGCTGCAGATCAAAAGTTCTAAGTTTACACGTCAACTTAATATTACAAAAACTAGACAGTTCCCGCGAAAGTTCCACGGTTAAGATTTGACTAATTTGATGTTATTATAAAAACAAAGGTATTAAAGATTTACGACGAATCATTGTTTTAAATGAATAGTTTTCATGAATATATACAGAACTTCTATTCTGTATCGTATGTATTTAACGATAATATGGCCTAGATAGTACCCGTGAAAATTCTATGGTTTAAAAGGGATAAAATAAAGGATTTATGAAATAAAATGTATTTTTCAGTTTTATCCGTGGTACTATCAGAACTTGAATATTTTTCATGGATATATACAAAACTTCAATTTTGTATCTTATCTACCGATATCATGGCCGTGTAAGAGAAAAAAGCTAATAACGGAAAAATGGCATATTTAATAGTGGTGTCTTTGATGCCCAAAATACAATGCTTCTGAGACATGTGCACCTGTTCTGATTTTAGTTCAATAATTTTTCTTCAGTAATAGATAAAAAGCAATTTCACAGACACACAGAGAGAGGGAGATACGTTGTCTATTATATTAGTGAATTAGACAGTTCCCGTGGAAATTCCACGACTAATTAATTTGAAATTATTATAAAGATGAATGTATGAAAGATTTACGACGAATAATTGTGTTTTAAATGAATATTTTTCATGAATATATACAGAACTCCCATTCTGTATCTTATTTACTGATAACATGGCCTAGATAGTATTCGTTGAAATTCCACGATTTAGATTTGACCAATTTGAAATTATTATAAAGATAAATGCGTCAAAGATTTATGACGAATTATTGTGTGTTAAATAAACGCTTTTCATTAATATATACAGAACTTCCATTCAGTATCTTATCTACCGATAACATACCTGCGCAAGAGAAGAAAACTAGAAACGGAAAAAATAACGTATTCTAAAGCGATAAGGCGCCTTTGGTATCCACAATACAATGCTTATGATACATGCATACGCATTCTGATTTCAGTTCAATACTTCTTCAGTAATAGATAGAAAGTAATGGGACAGGCACATGCAGAGAGGGAGATGCACTGTCTACTATATAAATGAATATTTAAAATTGGTACACGAGCTTCATGATAATACCAGAATAAAAAATAAATACTGGCGAGAATAGTGCTAGCAAGACAGATTACCTGGCAAGTCTAGAAAATGAACAATGCAAAGAAATGAAATAAAGCGAGTAATAATATTGAAAGAGACATCATCAAGACGGGAAATTAGGAAGAAAAGTAAAACACGCATTGAGTTACTGACACTGAAATCCCGATGGAGACAAAGTGGAGTTATTGTAAATTGAAAGTTTTTCGTTATCAAATCTGGTTATTTCTACAAAAAATTTATGAACATCGACGTATGATCTACGATACAATACACATTTTAGTGTGATCATGTAGATTCTACATGATCACACTTAAATAAAAAATTAAATACGTTTGAGAATAGAGCTAGCAAGACAAATGCCCTGGCACGCATAGTGTGCAAAAAATGTTGAAATGAAACAGAACTACTGTAACATCATTTATGTATCATATTTCCAGAGTGACCTCAGCGTTTGTTAGGCATTGATGTCACACTGTTAGAATATTTGCGCCAAAAGCTCTCATAAGTTTTGTATTTTTGTTAAGTATTTTTGAATTGAAAGTATATACAGGGTGTCCCCCAAAAATCTACACATTTTTAAAAGGGTGTTGTTTGAATATTACTGGTGCTAGGAGCCTGGGACAGGTCTAATGCTAAACAGCAAGATTTAAAGTTTTATTTTGTATCCAGAAGACGTTGTTACCTACCTTATGCACACGTTATGAATACCAGTAGTAATTAAACTACAACCTTTTAAAATTGTATATATTTTTTTGGGACACCTTGTATAAAAGTGGTATGAGGCAATATTTTGAATATTGTTTAGACAGGCAGCACAATTTTGAAATTAAAAGACATGCACCAGTAGAGAAGAGAATACGAGAGTTTCAAACTTTTTACTCCTGTAATAGTAAAATTAATCCCAAACTTATGAAATATCACTAATTAATTGCAATTTAGGCGAGCAAACAAGTTAAAATTAGACAGTGATCTAATCTAATCTAATACTAAGAATCACCGTCGTGTGTTTATATATTTATTCATATATTTATTTATATGTTTCGTGTCACGCTCAAAATTAGAGAGATCCAGAGCCTTATATACTCGAGTCCGTATCGTGGATGCCGAGTTCGGTGGGGTATTGCATATTACAATATACATACACAAGCTCGAACTTGCTTTCAGTAATACTGAATTTCTGTATCTAGGATATGACACGAATGGCTGTAACTACTTCTATTGCAGCTCAAAAATACTGTATTCTAAGTGTTTATTACTGTCACAAGAAAAATAAGTTACTTTTGAAATAAGCTTAAGCATGGAAACTCCACTCAAACGAAAAAAAAACTGAATCGAGAGAGAAAAAGAAGAACGAGTGAAAGATTATCTCAAGAACAAGAAGCTGTTGTAAGGCAACAGAGGCGGGATCAGTATGCAAGTGCAGTATGCATTGCGTTCTTATATGTAATTTTATTTAATATCTTTCCAACAGTATTTACCATCATTTTTGATGGCACAGGTACACTAGTTTAGAAATAAGTGTGTTAAGTTAAGCCGATCATGAGAGCTGAAGAGTGAAATAAATACATTGTATGGGATCTCTGGTACCTGTAATTGTACTCGTATGGTAAATCTAAACTTTTAATGAATATTCATTACAAACTCATCACCTGGCGTGAACACATGAGCTTAATTATTTATATCAACTGCGCTCTGCTGTGCAGACGAGCCTTGGAAAATGTTTTAAATTAACGCTAGAACTGCGGAATGTTAGCACAAGTTAATAATTTTTTTTAGTTCGTTCAGATTTTATTCATTTTTGGTTCAGTTTACTCGAAAATTTCAGGATGCCAACGAGATCACAAGATGCTTGTCAGAACTAGTGTAGATGAGACAAGATGCTTGTCAGAACTAGTGTAGATGTGACAAGATGCTTGTCAGAACTAGTGTAGATGTGACAAGAGGCTTGTCAGAACTAGTGTAGATGTGACAAGATGCTTGTCAGAACTAGTGTAGATGTGACAAGAGGCTTGTCAGAACTAGTGTAGATGTGACAAGATGCTTGTCAGAACTAGTGTAGACCTGACAAGATGCTTGTCAGAACTAGTGTAGATGTGACAAGAGGCTTGTCAGGACTAGTGTAGACCTGACAAGAGGCTTGTCAGAACTAGTGTAGATCTGGCAACATACTTGTCAGAACTAGTGTAGACCTGACAAGAGGCTTGTCAGAACTGACGGAGCCTTGACATTACTCGAGGTTACCATAAGACAAGAAGGTCGTACACAGACTGCCGTACGAGTGCTGACACGAGGTGAGACTGCTGCTGTTGTACGCTTTCTTGTACGCGTATGAAGGGCAGCGAAAGCGACCGCTGCCCACACTACTGTACGTGTATGAACTCGCCTGCTGCTGTGACAGCTGCTGTGCTCATGCTGTGTTCGTGCTGTACTCATGCTGTACTCATGCTGTGCTCGTGCTGTGCTCGTGCTGTACTCATGCTGTGTTCGTGTTGTACTCATGTACTTATGCTGTACTCGTGCTGTATGTATTCGTGTTTTCATGCTGTGCTCATGCTGTGCAGCTCCACATATCTCCTAACATTTAATTGGCGACTGTAAGATGCTGCTGTTTGTTATCTAATCTGCAAGTGTAATCAGATTACTCATGATTTGAGTGACTGCCCACAACCTTGTGTTATCTTGTGTTGAAGTTTGAACAGAACTTCTATCTCAAATCAAGTCAGTGGTTTAACACGTGACCTTGTGTCTGATTTAGTGAATACATTTAGTGATGATATGCCAGATCTCCAGTTACGCTACGAATTGTTATGAACTTTTGCAGCGTAATGATGATATGCCAGATCTCCAGTTACGCTACGAATTGTTATGAACTTTTGCAGCGTAATGATGATATGCCAGATCTCCAGTTACGCTACGAATTGTTATGAACTTTTGCAGCGTAATTGTTATGAACTTTTGCAGCGTAATGATGATATGCCAGATCTTCAGTTACGCTACGAATTGTTGTGAACTTTTGCAGCGTAATTGTTATGAACTTTTGCAGCTTAATGATGATATGCCAGATCTCCAGTAACGCTACAAATTGTTATGAACTTTTGCAGCGTAATTGTTATGAACTTTTGCAGCGTAATGATGATATGCCAGATCTTCAGTTACGCTACGAATTGTTATGAACTTTTGCAGTGTAATTGTTATGAACTTTTGCAGCGTAATGATGATATGCCAGATCTCCAGTAACGCTACAAATTGTTATGAACTTTTGCAGCGTAATTGTTATGAACTTTTGCAGCGTAATGATGATATGCCAGATCTTCAGTTACGCTACGAATTGTTATGAACTTTTGCAGTGTAATTGTTATGAACTTTTGCAGCGTGAAGACTTGGATATCAAAAATGTACTTGAGATGTTAAAAGGCCTGTGGCACTGGGACAACCAGTGGTGGTAGGATGATTGTCATAATACAGACCTATTCATCAGTATAGACCTATTCATCAGTACAGCCCTATTCACCAGTATAGACCTATTCATTAGTACAGCCCTATTCACCAGTATAGACCTATTCATCAGCACAGCCCTATTCACCAGTACAGCCCTATTCATGAGTACAGCCCTATTCATGAGTACAGCCCTATTCACCAGTACAGCCCTATTCATGAGTACAGCCCTATTCATGAGTATCGGTGTGACTCATGGAATGAACATTAGGGCAATAGTTTATGCCTGTACTGAACACACAACCCTACATACTACCAACCAGCTCACCATGTATGCAAACTCCAGTACAAGTTGAGCTCATTAAGGAGACTTATTTTTCTCCTGCAACTGTGAACTCATGCCTAACTTTGTTCGTTTCAATGGCTTTGCTCGTGTATTTTATGCAACAAATTACCGTATAAAAGTGGTTTAATTAGAAATTAATTAGTTGCGCGGCCTGATATCAGTAACATATTAAACACTAGAAACTTGCAAGAAACAAGTGGTGTATATTATACTGTTAGTATAGCTTTTGCTTGATCTTCTTGTTAGACGCATACTGTCACACGAGGCATCCTACGTAGGTCAGCATGAAACATTACTTTAGTTACCTTAGGAATTTTTGTAAAGCAGTAATCTAATTAAAAATCATTAAAACTAAGACGGAGGCCACGCATGGGGCTGATTTTGGTGTACATTTCTAGTTATTTATTGCCCTGCATAACATTACTGTGCTAGTTAGTACCCAGCATGACATTGCTGTGCTAGTTAGTACCCAGCATGACATTGCTGTGCTAGTTAGTACCCAGCATGACATTGCTGTGCTAGTTAGTACCCAACATGACATTGCTGTGCTATTTATTACCCTGCATGACATTGCTGTGCTAGTTAGTACCCAGCATGACATTGCTGTGCTATTTATTACCCAGCATGTCATGGCTGTGCTATTTATTACCATGAATAACATTGCCATGCTATTTATTACCCTGTATGTCATTGCTGTGCTATTTATTACCCAGCATGTCATTGCTGTGCTAGTTAGTATCGTGCATGACATTGCTGTGCTAGTTAGTACCCAGCGTGACATTGCTGTGCTATTTATTACCCAGCATGTCATTGCTGTGCTATTTATTACCATGAATAACATTGCCGTGCTATTTATTACCCTGCATGTCATTGCTGTGCTATTTATTACCCAGCATGTCATTGCTGTGCTATTTATTACCCTGCATGTCATTGCTGTGCTATTTATTACCATGAATGACTGCTATACCTGGACCTGACTCTACAGCATGTGGAATTCACTGAAAGTTTAAGGCGGAAATGCCTGTCATTCTCACCGTCTTCCGTCCGCAGCGCTGAACTGCACCAGAAACTTGACTTGTGGCGCCCCGAGCTCGTGGCACTCTTCAGCATAGACTCCACTCGTTAATTATTAAAAAAATATAATGACTAATAGTGGCAATTATATGATGAATATCTAGCAGGGGTAATTATATGATAAATAACTACCAGGGGCAAATAAATGAGAAATAACTACCAGTGGCAATTAAATAATAAATAACTACCAGGGGAAAATAAATGATAAATAACTACCAGTGACAGTTAAATTATAAATAACTACCAGGGGCAAATAAATTATAAATAAGTACCAGTGGCAATTGAATAATAAATAACTACCAGTGGCAATTAAATTATAAATAAGTACCAGTGGCAATTGAATAATAAGTAAATACCAGTGGCAATTGAATAATAAGTAAATACCAGTGGCAATTACATTTGAAGGAGTAATATTCCTACATAGCGAGCTCGGCAGTATTTAAAATCTTGATTAACTTGTGGCCTTTCAAAATACACAGCTGAGACATCAATTAATATGTACTTCGTTGATGTGGGTCTAACTCGTTTGTAAGCGGCAAATTCTGTGCGGTAATTTATATATTGTGAAACAGTTCATAAACCAATTAATTCAGTCTGTTCAGGGAAGGAACGGTATTATACAAATGAAGGCAAACACGAAAAAGAAGAGAGAAGTTTTGTTCTTGAAATGAGGTGGTAACACACCGTGGAATTTTAAGTATCATGTCTGTGTTTCAATGAAAAGAAAACGCTGAAAATGGGCTACACGTGTCGTGTACTTTGTTCTTTTGTTCATTAGTGAATGCAGTTGTTGTTTCACCTCAAGTGGGGTTTTAAAAATGAAAAAATAGAAAATGAATAGGCATCAAATGAACATTCACATTTATAGGTGTAAAATGAAAAGTCCATTTTGTCTTCGCTAGCAAGTCTCCTCTGTATAGTCGTGTATAGTTTTTAAATATCTGCAAAACTATATTCATTTGCCGCAAAACTGCATCAATGATGGGTTGAACGTTCACTTTCTTCAAGAAGTCAAAGCCAGATCAATTTTACCGCTAATAAGACGACTAGGATTAGAGGAACGAGCGTGTAAGTTTTAATGTGCCTCTTTTTTTCTTTGCAGGAACTGGACAGAGAAGAACGTGGGCGCCTATAGAGCTCTGCAAACCATCACAGAAGTCATTTGCCGTTTCGTCAAGGTGCAGCAAGCACGAATATCTAGTCGCCATTTAAGAATTAAATGATCACAAGGACCAAAAAATTTGTATTTTCAGCTAAACGGGAAGTATGAAATCGTAACTATTTCCAAGTCATATTTCTTGAAGTTTGGTTTAGATTCATCCACTGCTCTCCAAGACAGAAAACATCCTAACAAATCGTCACTTCGGTTTAACTCGTGGAACGTTTTTCATTCACTTTTCCGCCACTTCTTTGGTGTAATGTGAAACACCGTGTCCTTTTCTTGACACCCTTTCAAAACCGATCAATTTTTTGTTCAAACCATGCGATGCTGGGAGCCTTGTTCAGTCAAAAATTTGCGTATTTCCGTACGGTAGAATTGATCATTTAAAACTCTGGAACGTTTTACTGACTCCGCCAAAGTGCAAAAGTGAGAGTGTTACTCGAAGCTATTCTATGAAAGCAGCAGTCATTGTGAATTATTGTTGGCTTTGCATTCACGCTTAAGAGTTTTAGAAGAATGTGCTCTCTGTGTTGTGGTGAAGAAAAGGCCACGATTACAAGTGCATAATAATGATTCTTGTAATGAAATTTGTTAAGTGATAAAAAAGATGAAACTTTTTGTCGAAGTTTGAAGTGTTGGACAAGAAATGTGATGCACTGTAAATGCACGATATAATTTTAAAATTATTGAATTGATGCGTGCTATAAACTTAATGATATCTATATAAATTACGTGTACAGTCATCGAGGAAATTGCCGTCAGCAGTAAAACACCCGTGGAAATTCACGACGCATTTACTACTGATGTTCGAAGAGGTTGTTTATTGTGATATTTTATAGTTTGTAGAGGCAGCCTCTGATACATAGTGTGCTGTTTTCGAGGAGTTATAAGGAGTTTTAATCACCTGTGTTACATACTCAGAAATTCTGTCACATTGAGTAAATTGATCATTTTAACAATAACTCAATGCGAGAACCCTTCGAAAATTCTAAGCTGCTTCATTTCTGGACTGATTTCCTCTGACTATAAATCTATAATGTTCTGACTTGAATAACGTTGTTTTATGTTGACAATTTTGAAGAGGAGCAAAGAGCTGTTTTGTGATGTGCTCCTCACCACACACCAGGAATAGTTGTCGGTAAAGCAAGCGATTTTGTGAAATGCTTTTTTTGGAGAAGTGAAATGTCGCTAAGACAAGAAGCTTGATGAACGAAGTACGAGAAGGAAGAACTCATACACTTGACAAATCAAATGAAACGAGTGCAGCGTTTAAATAAGAAAATTAAATTATTGTTCTGAATCGTGTTCAGTGTTCGTGCACGACAGAGAAAACTTTCTCATGCGTTCCTAATTTTAAGGATAAAAATTGTCCATGCAAACCATACTGCTCAAATACCTGGAATTTTGTGTCTTAGATTCAGTACGACTTTATAGCCATAAATGCTCGTAAATATTCGCCAAAGTGAAATTATAATAAATACTAAGCAGTAGAGGTACTATGCATGCATGGTAACTGCTTCAATGCGCCAGTTAGAGCGAAGTAACACTGTATTTCATGTACAACATAGCCTTCTTTCATCTATCATCTGAAACATTATTTAACGTCGAGAATTTGTTCGTATTTCTCAACTTTCACAAAGAACAATTGCTCAAAAACAGTTGAGCAAGAAAATATTTCCCTGCAGCTTGCATTCTCGCCTTGACGCGTATTCGTGTTTACAAAGTATTTAACTAAGGCATTACATGTCTGAGGTATAACACCTCAGTGACCTTCAAGACATAATAGTCCCTCCAAGACGAGCTTTATGTCCGTGTTAGAGACGCCGTTCCTTGTGCACAGAACAATTCAGTTCACGGGCCGGCACAAAATTCTGTGCTTAGAAAGTAGGGAAAAAGTAATTCTGGATCTGTGAAAACACATGTTATTGTATGCGTCACCTGTACTTTGAAACTTTTCTTTCAAATTACTTCAGTTTCTGAAGTTCTCAAGTTAATAGAATAGAAGAATTTGTAAGAAAACTTCGTATTGTCGACTTTTCGATTCACGTACAATCGCACTTCTCGATAAACGCGTTCCTCAGAAGTAGTTCTCTTCGTCTGCTATTATTTCATTATTTGCTCTCAATGTTTGATACTTTACGTCAGTGTTTGAGACGCTAGTTCATAGGAAATTACTTGCCAAATTCTGTGTCGATAATCTGGATATTGCAAAACGCTGGCCATCCTGATATTTAACCAAGAGGATGAATGATTCCTTACGCTTCATGTTCAATATAGATGTTCTCTCCTAATAATTATGAATTTATTAGATACTCTCCGTTACTGCTTTCTTATTGGAACATCAGCTACTGCTCTCGTTCACTGATTACAGAACCCATTTAATCACCTGGGGTTCAATACCCTGGTTAATTCTCTGGCCCTCACCGGTAAATGAACTTTATAAATAGCTGCTGTGTGTGCACAGATATCACACGTTAGCAGTTCTACAGTATATGAGTTGTATTTTTGGAAATTGGTTCCGCATAAATACTCTCGGTACAGGTCCATCGTGTATAGGTATCCGTAAGTGCGTACCTGGTATGGGAGCGGCCATCGTCTAACAACTCTACGGAGCTTGAATCCCCATCTTCGATACGTAGAGCGCAGTCTCCGACGTCTTAAAATAGAAGCTGTCACGGTCGGGTTTGCTTCTTCTTCTTCTTCTTGTTCTTCTTCTTCCTTGGTGCTGGCGTTGCGGCATAGCCGAGCTAGTGATCTCTTAGTGCTGACCCGATCTAGAGGTATTGTCGTGCACCAGTGCTTCTTCTCTATGCTGCATCAAAAAAGCCTTCGATGCCTCACTGGCAGTTCATATCAATGCGTGTTTGGAATACGATTTATTCAGGAACTGGTATTTTAAGTGAACAGAAAGCAAGAAGACATTAACGTTGTGTATGCACTTAGAAAACGATTAAGAAGATTCGAGACAGTTATACTGACACTCCGAATTCCTGTGTGTCGCGTGAATAAGCATTACTGATGAAAAGAAAGTGAGAAATCAATGGAAGGCAGAGAACAGGTAACCTCTAAAATTTAAACATAATTTAGGTGCTGGTGGTTTTGAATAAAAAAATTGAAAATTTGCTATTGAAGACTTGGACAGCTCGTGAAGGGAAGTAATGTATTTAAAAGTCTTGGGAAAATTATGAAAAAATCAGTGAATGAACTTTTATCAAGCACCAAGTAAATTTTGTGAAAAGAGAAATAATAAAACATATCGCTGTGGATCTCTTCGGGAGGAGTGACATTTCACAAATCTGAAGGTGATTTATGAGTTTATTCATCGCAGTTCACGCTCGAAGTCTTCAGGTTCAGAGATAATGCCTACTAGTCATCGTGGACCAGCATGCAGTGATACAAGATATGTATGAAAAACAATACAAGAAAACGTATAATAACACAGTTTATGTGCAAGGCTGCAATAACATCCAGTGGTACAATTCAGTCGTAAATCTGCACCAGAAAATTGAAAGTGACTCAATACACGTGTACAACACAAAAAAAATTAAGAAAAGTCGTCTTAAACGTTTGTCATTGCAAGAACACGCAGAGCGACACAACACTCACATAAGTCATTGTAAGAACACGCAGAGCGACACAACACGCGTATAAGTCATTGCAAGAACACGCAGAGCGACACAACACGCGTATAAGTCATTGCAAGAACACGCAGAGCCACACAGCACGCGTATAAGTCATTGCAAGAACACGCAGAGTGACACAACACTCACATAAGTCATTACAAGAACACGCAGAGTGACACAACACGCGTATAAGTCATTGCAAGAACACGCAGAGCGACACAACACGCATATAAGTCAGGCAGTGAGTGAGAACAGACAGAGGAACCAGTTGGAGGTGGAGCAGCTGGACTAGTGCCAGGTGCTGGGGGCAGCAGTGCCAGGTGCTGGGCATCCGTGTCACACTCGTCACCAGTTCACGTCTCTGTGTGCCCACCTTCCTTTTCGGTCCAATTCTTGGGACGTGGCACTGCTCAAATTCCGTTCTGTGAATCTCGTCCAAGCCTTTAGGGCCTAGACTTTTGTGGGAACAACATACTTTTTCGGTGTATTTTGGTCAGAAAATCTCCCTTTTTTCATTTTCTAAAAATACGCATACGAATATTGCGTTTGGGGAACACTACTAACTCTTACGTCGAGAGCGTCACTGGTGGTGTAGAAATTTAGTAAGACACCTCATGCTCTTACATATGCGGTAATTCTGCAACTCGTTCACCTCACATGGTAGAAAAAGCAGAAATTCTGTGGATTCTTCATCTTCATTTTAACTGAAAAATGCATCTTCTCGTATGATTCGCTGAGTTGCCGTAACTGGAAACGACTGTTTTTTATTTCTTCTGACTCACTAATCCAACTGTGCTGGCCCGCTATTTTCTTCAGTTTCCATACCTAGATCACTAATCTAGTCCAAAGATATCAAAATTATTCCACGTTATCTTCGAACGAGGTATAATTTTTTGATGTTTATTACTTGCAATACGATTTTTATTGACACTTTTTATAGCCATAACTTTATCTAGCAGATGTGACTTCGGTCGTGGGTATCCGCAACACGCACTATTTAAAGTGAACACCGGCTGTGTGCGGCCATTCACAGTGGAGCATTAGCTTCGTATCCGTCCGTGTTCCAGTGATATTTTTGTAAACATCATCCACCAAAGCGGTGCACGCTCTTTGAAACTCTGAAGTAGTCGAAACTGCTTCTTCTATCCTTGTGTGTATCCCTAATAGTGACACTTTGTAGTCAGTAATTGTACACTTTTCTAAGCTTGAAAATACGGCCAGGCTTTCTGCGTGTTTTTTCGATGACTAAAAGAAGAGCTAAGACGTGCGTGCTGTTTATAAACATAGACTGACAGTGATAAAATATTTATTTGAAATAGTTATAACTACTTTGCACTAGATACTAGCTTAAATTATGCGAAAACCACTGTGAACATACGTGTTCTTTGAGAAAGTGTATGTAACGAAGAGATTTGTCTGATATTGAACAAGGTAAAATTAAAATGAACAGCTGTCCATTATTCTTGACTAGTGCCGTTAGTTCTCGAAATAGAAGAATTAGTTGAATTACGTGAATTCTTATGAATTAGTGTAAAAGTAGGGCCGTCTCTGTCAGTGTGACTCTGTTAACGTCCATATTTTTAGCGTATTGCCGCAACGTTTTTAGCGGTGTATTCGTTGTGGTTGATCCGTATTGTGGCCACAAGCTTAGTGAGTTATTGACTCTCTACATACTCCCTTCTTTGTACTTCAGCTAGGGAATTGTCAAGATGCCTGTTGCTCCATCAATTGCATCTTATTACCCCACTAGAAGCTCGAATTACTACCGCAGCGGCACTACACCGTCTGCTAGTTTGTACCTGGGTCGAACTTCTTCATCAGATAGATCCAGCTACTCATCGTGCACACCCAGTTATGGCACGGGCAATTATTTGTTGGGGTACACTTCTGCTTATGGAACTAGCAAATACTCGACAGCGAAGCCACCGAGGCCTTCTTACTCTTCAAGCTTCTCATCTGATACCTACCGCAGTCGAACAGGGAGGGATTCATCTCCCGTCCGAAGTAGTTACTATCGAAATTCTTCAGAATCTAGGGAGTCCGAAGAACGAACCTTCAGTCGAGGTATTGGAGCTCGTTCAATTTCAGACACTTCATCTCGGTATGCATCGTCCACCATATCGTCTCGACTACGTGATTCATCAAACACAAGAGATTCAGGATACAGTTCTAGGTTAGCTTCAACTTCTCGTGATCGGTCTAATGACATTCGAAACGGTAATTCAGTTGACACGAAGGCGTATGGACCAAGTGTATCGTCGTATGCATCGAACTACAGATGGGATGGACGCTCGAAAAACAAGGAAAAAAATGCAGAGAATGACGAAAATGAAGAGCCGGAAAAAGTGCGTGTGAGAGAGCGCATCAAGAGCTACGAAAGTTTTGATGACGATACCTCGACTTCAAGTTCCGCTACTAAAAATTTATCAGACGAAGTTGTTGCTCTACGTAAGAGAGAGGAGGACAGGTTATCAGCTCGACGACAAAGGCTAGGCTTGTCGCCCATATGTAAGAGCAGATCTCATAGCCCGGATTACGGGACTCTCAGAACAAGAAAATCTCCTGAGCGAAACGGTAACGAAGAGGAAAACGATGACGATGAACCTCGGCAGTCGGTGTTGGAACTCCGTCGCAAATATGACTTCACAAATCAGAATGGCTATTCGAGCAGCTCCAAATACGACGATGAATCTCCGACATCCCGACCAACCCCCACCATCAGGTGCGAATCCCCGAGTGCAGGATCAAGCAGACGACGAACCGACTCTGGGAACTATAGTCGTAACTCGTCCACGTCGAACCATGTCCAGGATTCAGGCAATAAATCAGATTCCGATTCTGGACGGGATTATCGAGGTTCCAGAAGAATTGAGTCTCCGCTGCCTAGCAGAAAGAATCTCTCTCACCAGTCTCGGTCTCCGGATGGCCGTAAGTCGCCTCTCACCAATGGAACTTCCGCTAAGGTGAGTCATGGTCGCAACTAGAATTAATGTTTATCCCATTTTTGTCGCAGGCAACATTGTCTCCGTTATACTTTTTATAAATTGCTGTTGGTTTTTGTTGACGTGGTTGTACTACGGTGGTAAGTCATCTATTTATCAGCAGTTGAGTTGTAATAGTTTTTCATTGACAGCATCAGTATTTCCACGCAACTGAAGTGTTCCTCATCTCCTCATTTGAGTTTTCGAAATAACATCATTGTAATTAATAATACGTAAAAATGACTATTGTTCTTAAAATAATACTATTGTGCTGCCTTGTGGGAATCATGGCTGCCTGGCTTCCTATCTACATTGAAGAAGATTGTTCTTTAGGACCATTTTTGTGATCAGAAATTTTTAAATAAAATATAATCTATGGACGATCTTCACGGGGATGATATGAAAATATTTCACAGCTAAATGTCTTTCATTGGATTGAATATTTAAGAGCGGTTTCAGTAACGTCACTTCAATGGAAGGAACGGAACATCCATCAGCAACAACTGATACACATGAATATATATTTGTTCTCATGAAAACAGCGTTCCGTGAGACCGACCAAAGTCTTCTTAATTAATGCAAATAATGAAGCAAATATATCTGGTTTCTGCTCATTGGCCAAAATTGAAGCATCTCAACAAGAAGTGAAAAAAGCTCTTTATTGGTGCATATGTGGGTCTGTGCAATTCTACTTGCAAGGGCTTAAAAAAAGGCTTCTGATTAGAACGAGAACTTTTAAAAATAAGAAAACTTTACAAGAATTTGAAAATCTGTTTCTACGACACGATGGAGTTCACGCGTGCGCTGCTGATAATTAAATTGTAAAATCGATATTTTTGTAGCTCAAAGCGTATTTGAGAACATCTCTTCACGAGGAAACGAGTCTTCGAATGTAATACAGAATGCGATATATCCGAAAATTATTGTTTCTAAATGTTGCCCTCTTATAATTATTTATAGCGTGTCTTCATTGTTTACAATGATTATTTTCAGGGTAACTAGAGGACGTTTACAATAGTGATTCACTGGATATAATTAAGAAGTGGATTGCAGTATGCGCAGTAAGCATACTGCAATCGATTGCAGTATGCAGTAAGTACGAGTTTTAAAATCTACATTGGACATTCCTAAGAGTTACTACGATGTACTCTAGTTACTGAGTACGTGACTACAGGTTTTTGCAATTAATTACTGAATGGCTTTGTGGAATTTATGTTAGTATTCTCATAAGAGCAGTGAGGTCTGGAGGATAGTTTTGCCACACCCTGCATGATCATAAGGTAGAGCCACACCCTACACAGCCTGGCACTTGTCGTGAATGCTTGTGTCATGTCAACCTTGTGGGGGCTGGAAGGTACGAGCTAGAGCTTCTTTTTCGTGCAGTTACTTCAGTGTTCTGGACATGACTCATGTTAGAATTGTTCACTGAAGTCAAATTCATTGGGTCACCTGTAAATGTTACTGGAAAAATGTTTTCTTTTCGAATGCTGTCGGAGTCTTGATAGCAATATGAGTGTTCTGTTCGTTGACTGATTTCTTCACTTTGAGTCATTGTTAAATTCTCCTTTATGCATTATTTACTTTCAAATTTTTTTGCTTATTCAGTACGTATAATTTTGTACGTTTGTTAATTCAGATGAAATTTTTTTCGGAGGGTGGAGACTGGAGTTAGAGAGACATTTTCTCTTACGAAGCTAAAGTTTCTTTTATTAGAAGCAATTAAATGAGGCATGCAAAATGCCTGGGGAAGATTGTTTGGCTAAACGCATTTGTTCACTGCTTAGTTGGGAACATAGATGTCCTGTTTCATTATTTAGAGTAGTTAGATGAAATTACTTAAACCGTTTCAAAAATATTGTGAAAATCCCAGTAATTTTCAGTTCATAGTTAATCTCAGAATGGAAAATGTGAATTGTTATTTTCAATAATTACGTATGATATTTTGGGTGTTTCAGACCATAGACGTTACGAAGCTTAGGAAATTCGATGGTTTTTGTAAGAGTATTGGATGCGCCTTGGAAATCCAAATAATTTTTCGTATATCTTTTCAATGGGAATATACGTATTCATATTTTTTACTTCTCTGAAGACTTGTGCTCTACAGCAGAATAATAGTTCTAAAATATCTTCCAAATGAACGAGTGCGTAGCAAATACTTTATTAGTCATTCTCTAAGTCTAAATATTTACGTAGGATTTTGATTGCGAGCGATGTTCTGTGATACTTAAGAACGTGCTTGTTAAAATTGTACTCTTTTCTTTCTTGGTACTCGGTTGGAATCGTGAATGAATATTCCTGCGTGAAAAAACAATTAGTTTCGTGACTCAACTCTCCGTAACATGTGAAATTTCTTCATGATTTCTTTGAAAATCTTATAATACCTGAAAATTTTTGCATGTTCGATTACGCATGATAAAATTCATTAGTTTTATTTCAAGTGTCAAATGTTGTCAGTTGAGCATGAGCTTCCTAGTGATGCAGCGCCATAAAGTCATTTCCTAGTGATGCAGCGCCATAAAGTCATTTCCTAGTGATGCAGCGCCATAAAATCATTTCCTAGTAATGCAGCGCCATAAAGTCATTTCCTAGTGATGCAGCGCCATAAAGTCATTTCCTAGTGATGCATCGCCATAAAGTCATTTCCTAACGATGCAGCGCCATAAAGTCATTAAAAATAGTGAGTGTTGATGGTTCAAGAGAATCTTAAAAACGTGGACTAATCCTTTGTCAGTTTGTGTGTCTCATTGTTGTTAGTTTGCACAATTTTCTGAGGTGTTCAGTTAGTTGTAGATTATAACACTGTTTAATTTTTCCTTTTGAGCTGAAATAGGTATAAATTATGGTTGCACGTTGATGTACACTTATATTTAAATGCGGAAGACTAATAGTTGCAAGAGAATTAAGATACACGTATTTAATTGAAAATTACTAGGGTTACAGTCGCTCAAAATACGTACGCCTCTGGATTGGAGGCTTTATATTTTTTTATAATGTGCTGGTTTATTTTTAACTTTTCTTATAGATATTTCTTATTTTACAAGATATTCGCTGTGACAATTTGAAGATTAATTCTCACTTTTTCGTCTTTGTTCATGACCTTTATGATGTTTATCAAGACCTGAAGGTTCATTTAAAATAACCCCAGTTTTTTGTGCATAAAATGTTGGCAGCTCTTTGAGAGTCATCAACTCATGCGGAAACCATATAAATGGCCAGCAAATTTATTTACAGCAATATCATTTTCATGACCTTGAACATTCAATTGTTTTCGGCAAAATATTAAGAAACGATTGAATGAGTCAAATATTTCCACCGACGATATAACTGATCTACATACGAGCGAAGAAATAAACGATGCGTAATAAGTAATTGGATTGACCAGACTTTAATGAAGACGAGGAATAATATTAATATTAGTACTGTTATTATAGTCCTAGTTTAACTACTGCAGCCAAAACAAAAGCGATCTCAGTAGTGATACCTGGTACAATCAGATAACAATAGCAATAATACTTATAATAATAAGTGATGTGCGAGGGAAAGTAAAAGCAGAGCACACCTAGAGTAGGGCATGACGCACGCCCTCGAGTGGGGCAAGGCTACCCACTTGGCAGAGTGTGCAGCCTGAGGGACACTGTCCCAGTGTCCCAGCCTCTTGACGGGTGCCAGCTAATGCTGCCCCACCGCCGTCCTCTTCTGCTTGCTGCTGTTACACTTACACTCTTCACGACCAGACGAGACAATATTTTCTCTTTCATGGCCAGTTGACTTGAAGTTTGCTGGTCACTCTCTCATGGCATCAGACTTGAAGTTTGCTGGTCACTCTTTCATGGCCAGCAGACTTGAAGTTTGCTGGTCACTCTTTCATGGCCAGCAGACTTGAAGTTTGCTGGTCACTCTTTCATGGCCAGCAGACTTGAAGTTTGCTGGTCACTCTTTCATGGCCAGCAGACTTGAAGTTTGCTGGTCACTCTCTCATGGCCAGCAGACTTGAAGATTGCTTGTCACTCTTTCATGGCCACAAGAGACGCAATATTCGGTCCTCTATCTTTCGCGCCCTTATAAGACTTCTTGTTGGTAGCCTCTGTTTTGTAGTCACTAGAGACTGAAATTAACGAGACGTCCTCTCTTTCACGGCCATGTGTTAAACATAAACATAACAATAAACATAAGTATCAGTTGACTTTTGTTCTCGTCATGGTCATTGTGTGGAAACCGTCTTAATGACTCGAACTCTGGCACAACAATGTAAAGAAGACTCTATGAGTCACGTTCTCGTAATGCGCTGTAAGAGTTCTGATGTTTGTGCTCCTAAAAACTTAAGACAGTTGCTATCAGGCGTCTCTGAATTTAGGCAGCAATATTCATGAACACTTTTCTAGCTTCTTGATGCCCAACACTAGTGATTTTCTTTCACGATCGTGACGAGCTTTGGTGGTCTATGTTCTGTGTGACTAGTTACTAGTCTTGATGGTTCACAGTCTGACTTCGATGATTAATTTTAACTTACTTGATTTGCCAAAATATAGGTGGTAATTATAACTATGATGCTTTCAAAAACAGACATGCCTCATACGTTCTTAATATATTTATATTAATAATATAATCTTAGTATGATCTAACTATATTCTAAGTATAATGTTTCTGAAGTGAACAGGGCTCATACAATCTCAATCCTATGAGGATTAAGTCATTTTTTAAGTGAATGAAATGCTTTGGATTTTATTACTCATATAATAATAGAATTTCATGCAAAACTTGAACGAGACATTTCGAATATATCTCTGAGGTAATGTGTATTTCTTATTTACTTCAGGAACGCCAATGCTACAATACTCAGTGCTATACACAGTACTCAGTGCTATACACAGTACTCAGTGGTACGCACAGAACACAGTGACGCAGTACAGAACACAGTGGTACACAGTACTCAGTGGTACAGTACATGGTGGCTCTGTCATACGCTATTGTGTACCCCCAGCATGCGTGCTGAATGACTTCACTGTGTTGTATGGACGTCGGGACTGTCTTATTTATAAACATGTACAATAATTTCCAAAGTGTTATAATACATTTAATTTCTAGTTTTTTGATAATACTTTCAACCTCAAAACATAATTGGAATTTCCAAAGCCTCATTGTACGCCGTATTTTTAGGATTATCTTTTTAAAGTTATATCGTGTGTAATCTTGAACTTGAATTCTCCCACTTAATTACTGTAATTAATTACTGAATTACACTTTGGGGTAATATCGCTAATTACTTAAATGCTCTTTAAATCGGTAATTACGGTAGCTTGGTAATTACATGAATAGAATAGAAAAGAATAGAAATATTGTCTCACATATGCCGGGTAGGCATAGCTTTGCTGTAACTCTCACTTCTTGTTAATTCATGCATCACAATCTGAAGCAGGTTTATGTATATGTGTTCTTAAAAAAATAATTAATAATTAATAGTGTTGTTTTCTAGCTGTCCATTTTGGCATTGTGGTTGTCGATAGTTTCTATGAGACCTTGGTTCTGTTCTATAAAATCTAATATGTGACATCTAGAGTGAGGGGTTAGTTATTATGTGACATCTAGAGTGAGGGGTTAGTTATTATGTGACATCTAGAGTGAGAGGTTAGTTATTATGTGACATCTAGAGTGAGGGGTTAGTTATTATGTGACATCTAGAGTGAGGGGTTAGTTATTATGTGACATCTAGAGTGAGGGGTTAGTTATTATGTGACATCTAGAGTGAGGGGTTAGTTATTCAAGCGTTGTGTAAACACTTGCGTACTAAAGTTATGCATCACAGTTGGCGTTACAAATGCATGATTTGTTAGTTATAAAATGTCAATGGTGACTCATGTGAGTACCAAGTAAGAGTAGCTGGACCTGTACAAGCTTAGATTTATTTTTCCCTGCTCCGGTATATCAAGAATATTGATTTTATGTTATAGAGACTGGAGTTACCAAGACTCTTATGAATCTCGTGTAATATTTTCGTACAAAAACGAAGGTGCTGAATGAGAAATGTGTTCGTTTCTCCGCCCGTAGCTTTCATAAGACCACGTGTTTTTTAGACGTCATTTATCTGCTTTTTCATATGAAGCTCCATGTTGAGAAGACAAGCAGACAGGGAACTGAACAGGAACTCAAACATCACGTGTGTTACAGAAGCTTCCGTGGTCTGACGTTGCAACTTGCTCAGGCGATTAAACATGGCCTATAATTTACTGCTTTACTTTCGTTGTTTTGTCGTCCAGGAATTGTGAGCTGTTATTCGTTATGAATCATTTTTAATGAGCTCCCTGTGACAGTTGTCAGCTTGGCAGCCCCGTAGCTGTGCTACCAAACGGACACATTTTACAAGGACACGCGCAGCCTAGATGATGCGAATGGTTTTCAGAATTATGACTAGATAGTTCCCGTGGAAATTGTATGGTTTAGGTTTGACTAGTTGAAATTATTATATAGACGAATATATTAAACATTTATGGTGAATTATTGTGTTTTAAATGAATATTTTTCATGCATGTATACAGAACTTCCATTCTGTATCTTATCTACCGATATCATGGCTGTGTAGGAGAAAAAGGCTAATAACGAGAAAAAATGGCGCATTTTATAGTAATCCGACGCCTTTGGTATCCCCCACACAATACTTTTAATACATGCATACCCGTTCTGATTTCAGTTCAATAATTTTTTTTACAGTAATAGATAGAAAGAAATGGGACGGATACACACAGATAAAGAGAGAGAGAGATAGAGAGACAGAGATGGAGATACACTCTGTATGAGTAGATTTCCTTATTTATGAGGTGAGTTTTCATGCTCAATTTTACTTTGCACAGGGTTTTTTTCGCAACAATAATCGGAAAATGTGAATGTCAAAGATACAACAGTATATGTTACATTAGCTTGTTGTATGAGGTCCCTAGAATTATACGGTACCAAACACCATGTATAGCGAAAATGAGTTATATATACCACTGTCTTGCTCAAACCTTCATCTGGAGTGAGTCGTAGGTATAGAAAGATAGTTGCAAAATGATCAAATTGCGACCTCTATCTGTACCTAGAACTCAGTCTCCATTCAGAAGAAGATTTGGGGATGGCAGTGGTATGCATAGCTCGTTTTCTCTATTTATGGGCTCTGTACCGTATAATTCTACGGGCTTCATATCTACGACTGCTATGTTCGCAAGGAAACAACGTACCTTTTTGGAAGCGAACTAAACAAGGTCAATGATGTAGACATTTTTTATCAGGTATTACATTTTTGTCTTCTGGATGTAAACCTGCAGATGATCCTTTCGTTAATGATTATGCATAGTGTTGTACATTTGGTGGCTCTGATCTTCTCCAGAATTACACAAGAGTTAATTAAATATCACGTTCTAGTTCCGTAGACTAATCTCTTAAAATTTTCTTACAGAAAACGTTTTGGGAGTAACTATCTCATTATAAACCGTGTTAATACGTAATTATTCTTGATGGTACAAAGTTCACTACGTTTAATTATCTGATGATGCCGAATTGCGTCATGTGATGCGCTGTAGTATGAAAAGAATACCTTATTTACTTTGGGTGTCTGAATTATGTAGGTGCTAAATACGGAACTTCACTAGTTTCGAGAATTACGTTCAGTGTTGCAAAATTATGGGCTGGTTGTCACGCTTTCCTTAATTCTTTTCAGTTAAGGCATACGCATTACTACTTTTAATTTCTTTGTTAAATAACTGACTGGAAGCAGTCCACCAGAAGTCATGAAGCATAATAATGTAGAGTCAGTCACCAGTTACTGGGAGCTACTCGTGAAATAATGAAATAATCACAGACCATGTATTTGCTCTTCTCTGGTAAATGCTCTTACCATTTTAAGAGTAAGAAAAATTCCGTAGTAATTATAGGATAAATAGACGTAGTTAATCATAAGAAAAATGAATATTTAGTTAGTAAGTCTTATCTTATGTCTGGTGTGACATTTCCTCACGATTGACACTCCTACCTTCATTCACCGTTCAAGTTTCACTGAGAGAAAGAATGCCAATGAATTCCTTAATCAACTTCAAACTATCCTACTCCGATTCTTCGTAGTCTTCTGCGTCCTTTTAGGTACTGTAGACTTTTATGACGCTTATGTTATCTCATAAAAGAAGTCTTGTTTTTATTTTAGAACTAAGGAAATAGAATTAAGTTTCGTTTGCTGAGGTCGTATCGAGTTAAGGTCTCCGTACGTCACTACTTTTTTGAGCGTGGCACGAGTTGTTGCCGTCCGTGTACGTTTTTTTGGTGAAATTTTGGGTGAATTTTTTGCTGGATTTAGAGTTTTTCGTCCGTATATCAGACATAATTTGCTGGGTTTAAAAAGTGTCTTGTCTTTGTATCAATGATTTTCTGGGTTTAAAAAGTCTTGCCTTTGTGCAAGATATGATTTGCTGGATTAAGACGAGTTTCGTTTACGTATCAAATATTTTAATTTGTATTAGTTAGCTGTTTTCGAGAGTGTATGACTTTCCTAAGTTGTTTTTGAGCAAATTTGAATGACTGTACGAACGTAATGAGTTTCTATATGACCTATATTATGCGTATAATGTAGGTCATACTATATAATATGACATAAATATATAATTTGAGCATATATACAGTAAGATTTAAAAGTAAGTTAATATATAAATAGATTAAAAAATATTCTACACACGTGGTAAAACTTATTTAGGTTTAAATGACTAATGATGAGACGTCTAAATTGAATGGGATTTCCAATGATGAAATATTAACTCAAAATTTTAACATATTGTGTTGGATGAGATTTGCACAGCTTCTGAAATCTCATCGTCATAGTCAGTCATGCAATCGAATTTCAGTCCTGCGGAAATTCATAAGTTCAAGATTATTCGTTTCGTTAGAGTGAACTTAGTTGGGATGAATTCCATAGAGATGCAAACTCCAGACGAAAATTCAATGTATTAGGTTGTTACCAAAATAATGGCCGTTCAAAGGTCTGGAAGGCTTCTGAAATCGGCCATTATTTTTGTAACAACCTAATAGTTTGAATTGACCAGTGCGTGCAGTTGCTGGCAATGCAAAGTGTCTCAACTGACGCAACATTTTTTTACGGGACCGAAATTTTAAGTTCAACGTTTATTTTGTTTGATTATGTGAACTCTGAACACTAACGAAAAATTTTGTAGCTCGATTGATTGCCTCAGTTGACGTAACCTAAAAGCGTAAGTTAACAATTTAACGACCAAATTATTTTGAAACTGATCAAAATGTCGCGTAAATTACCACTCTTAGTTACTCATTTTTGTGTCATTTTACCGTAATTTTGAAGGAGACATTTAGAACATGAAACTAAAGGGAATGATTATCTCTGGGCACACATGCCCCTATCTGGCATTAATAGGTTAACCAGAGTAACTCGTGTGCAGCAAGAGTCTCTGCAACACCTGGACGACCCTGCCTGCAGCAGCAGCAGCAGCAGCGGCAGTGGTGCTACCACCTCACCCTATACGAGCAGCTCACCGTACAGCAGCAGCGTGTCTGCGTACTATGCATCACGCTCAGGCGGACCTCGTACAGACCGCGTTAGAGAACGCGTTGCTGCGCGTCTGGCACGTGAAATGAATGAGGTCAGCGTGTGCTTTGCTCCAGCTTTCTTGCTCTTTTTAACTAACGTGTGTTCGCTGAAACTATCCCTAATCATTAACGGTGTACAGAGCATGCGTTCTTGTAAATATTAAGCCGTGTGGACTTTGCGTTCCCGTGTGGCGTGAGCTTACAAATATTAATTGCTATCAAATTGCATTCATTCTAACGAAATGTTTTCATTGATTTTTAACCAATTCTCACTCAGTTACAAGCGACTTTGGTTTAGGATCACATATACATGTATGTTCTCACATTCTTGTCGTGTGATTTACTTGAGTTTTTTTCGTGAGTGGTGTGTGACGACTGGAAAAATACACATCGTTTGGCGAGTTGTTCCAT
Source organism: Trinorchestia longiramus (assembly GCA_006783055.1). NCBI lineage: Eukaryota > Metazoa > Arthropoda > Malacostraca > Amphipoda > Talitridae > Trinorchestia > Trinorchestia longiramus. The sequence continues at coordinate 110,254 of VCRD01000562.1, forward strand.
GCGAGTGTACATGACTTATATAACAATTTGACTTGCTTTCTTAACAATTATTGTCTAGATTTGTATTTCGTTTCAATTACCACCCTGTCGATGATAATTTTTTCGCAAGTAATACAATAACACTTTTATGTCTACCATAACATAAAGTTTTCGATAATTTTGTTACCTAATATATGTTTGAATAAAAATGATTAATACCGCCTTCTATTTGATCTTACAGAATCGGATGTAAATTTTCTTTCTTCCTATGTTCTGAAAGACCCTGTAATTTTCACAGTAACATGAGTATTTGTTTGCGTTGTATGCTTTTATTCAACGTTGATGAGTAATAATTCACTATATTCTCATTTATTTCTTGTGCCACTGATATTTCTAGGAACTTGAATAGACTTTAATCCATTTTCTTACATTCATTTGTCTTGCCGTTGATATTTCTGTTCAATATTCTCTCGCTATTATTTTTCTTCAATGTTAAGCCCCGAAACTCTACGGACTGATTCACCCCTAGTCACTTTTTTCCGGTACCTGCTCGGCGATGCTTTCTAACCACCGCTCACTGTGTCACAATTGTAGTGACACATGTTTCCCCTGGCCTAAATAAAAAGATCTCCTAACTTCATATCGTCTCAATATGTTACATTCATTTTAGTTTCAGTCACACTCGAGGTCAGGTTACAGGGCGTGCTTAACTATTTTGAAAACATAGTAATTAAAAACATTTTTCAGGGTTTACATGTATCACTTTGCTCAGCTTGAATAGATGTGTTCTGTGAAAAAATAATCATTTTGATTTGTAGTTCTACAACTGTTCAAAGTTTTGACATCTGTAGGGGAGCGTGGAAGGCGTTCAAATTGATGACTGGTTTAGCTAGTGACCCAAAATAATGGTTCAAAGTCACGTGAATTTCGATGGCTAAGTGCGTGATTAAATTTATGTTCTATGAGAAAGGTTTTTTGTTTACAGTTAATCCCATCGAAATGCGCTTGAACTCACTTTTTTATCTAAGTTAACTTCTTTAATTTCTTTAAAAGCGCACGATAAACATTCAGCAGAAGATCATGTTTTAACATTTAATAGTACACCTAATATTACGATTAGAATTATCTTCTAACTTTTAGCAGCGAACGTAGTATTAATACTAGAATCATCTTTTAACTTTGAACAGCACCCTAATATTAAGACTAGGATCATCTTTTAACTTTTGACATCGCACCTAATATTAAGACTAAGATCATGAAGTTCTCTAAAACTGTACATTTTCCTTTACTGTTTGTTCTGAAGCAATGACGCTCATTGCAGTACCTTCGTGTATTTATTTAATAGGACACAAGTGTTTCATTCATTGTTCTGTGTCGTAAATAATAGTCTGGCTGTTGAAAACAAAGAAATCGTCAATCAAAATTCTACTTCATGAAAATATTTATGTTACTGGTGTTCACTATTCAATTATCCATGAACCTCCACGAGCTGAAACATTTGAAAAAGTTTGTACTTGTGTCGTAAATTCCGTGCAAAGTTATTCGTGCCTAATTTAGGCATTGATTTGTTCTTCGATTGTGAAGGTTGGTCGAAAGTTTTGGTAGTATCTACAACATTACGTTAATATTACCGCAATATATAATTTTGTGACTTATCTCATATACACAGCAATTCATTCTATCCAAATTTCGAGTCTTAAAATAATGTTCACATAGTGACAAGCTAAGGCCCTTGGTGAGGAAGGTTTACGGTCGTAAATAAAAGTTCTCTGTACTTATATGACCGTTGGAGCCTCTCGTATCAGCCGTAGCTCAATATTAAGAGTTCAACACTTACTCAAACTCCTCACAGTTCACCAACATGTGATTGTACTCTCTGACGTACATAGATGGTAACGTACACTCAAATATAGAGCGTTATTGTCACTTGTATAAACGCAATTTGCAGAAGAAGTGGTTTAAATGAAGCACGCCATACAGTCAAGAACGTATTTCTATTATGTTTGTGCTTTAGTGAAAGTTGCGCTTCTATGACAGCATTCACAGTTTCATTCCTGCTTCACTCGTGTGTGTTCGAATTTTTAATTTAACAGTTGTGGGTTCTACTGCGATACAAAAGCTAAAATTTTCAAATTCTAGCCGACACATCGAACAAGAGTACTCTACAGCGCTCATTATTGTAGATTAACTTGCGCAAATCTCTAAATTTGACGTCACTGGAAGCAGCGTTGCGAGTCTTGGCTCGTGTTTGTGACGAATATTTTCACGCAGATGACGTGCTCTGTGTTACGTTCTCAGAGCATCAGTTGTATAATTTCCTCGCTTTGCGCTTCACGACAAACAAACATCGCATTTGTCGCTGAAGTATTAATTTGTTTTTGAACTACGCAATCTGAAGGCTATTATTGCGATCGTTGTGACGCACATAAAATTTTTACTGCACGTTTCATTGTCGAGTATGTAAATTTCTTACTCATTTTCGGTATTATTTATTAACTATGTGATTTATCTGTCTCGCTTACTTTATAAACTGATTTCGTTTTAGATTACTTATTCCTTCAATGATGCAGTTCAAATTTTCTCCCTTTTCCATTTGTGGCATTAACTTTTATTCCTCACCTACTCCATTAGCAATTATAATGTTATAACTTTTATTGCGCTTACGGGACGCGATCATTTGATTTCTGCTGCCTTCCATTCATAAGATGAGGACACACATTCCTCTGAATAATACAAACATCCATTGACTGAGTGCTAGGAAAGAAGGTCTTTGGCTCGAGGTTGCGTAGACAGTCATGTAGTGTCCGTCTCATTCTCCGTCACTCGTAGTCTCACATCCATTCATACATTTTCGGCAGCGTGTGTAGTATTTTATTGCTTGGCATAAAGATAAGAGACAGATGAGATTCTCTGATGAGTACACTCAGGAAAATAGATGTGAATGCGTCTGCAGCATTACTCAAAAGTAGAACATGAGCAATTCATTCACTTCGAGAGAAGTATGCTTGTTCAGGGTGCGGCAACATAACTTCCTTTTTTGCCTCTCAAAAAGTCATGAAAAAAGGTAGCATATACATATATTGCTGCACCCTGTATTTGGTGTACGTTACCTTCGTGTACTGTGTTCGGACCTGCTTTTTAAAGTTAACAAGAAAGCATGCGGTTTTAGATTTCTTTTTTATCTGTATCCTGTGTAGTTTGCAAGGTTCAAGAGGAATTCGTCATCCCCAGAAATTTGACAGTGAGGTAAGTGGCGCTGCTGTTTCATCATTTCTTCAGCTGATGCTAGGATGCCGTCAATGACGCTGTTCATTACACACATTCCTTTCATTCTGTGACGCTGGTACGCGTCTGTAAATTGCAAGGTGGCCGTTTGACTGCTCGGCACACGGAGAGTGTCGTGCGTTATGTACGACTATATTTGTAGAATTATTGAAGTAGGTATTGAATTGACTGACACGTATTCAATTGAATTAGCCACGTAGCTGAGTAGGGAAGTTATAAAGGGACCGTCTTGACTCTACGTACAGTATCTCTTGAAATCTTCTTCTAATATTTTACTGACCGGGTTCTATGACGCTACAATACATCATTATTTCATGTTGCTCGAAAGTATTACGAACTACTTTGTCTTTATCGAAGAAACAAGCATCACAGTTCGCGTGACGTACTTTTTGCTTGTCTTCACATCATATCATTTTATTTATTTTGAAATTAAAGCAACATATGTAATCCCAAACAATTGACCCAAAACAGCAGTGCGCGTTGTTCAAAAAAAGACGGGTCGGTAAGAAACACTAAAATTTACGTGCATTTTCTAGCTTGATTTAAAGAAAATGGAGTGCAAATTTGTATGATCGACGACGTGGGTGATGTACGAATCGAATTCTTAGTCCACCGTCCTGTGACAACCGCGCGCGTGTACCACCACAACCAAGGAAGCTATTGCTACCACGCTTTTATTTAAGAACTTTTTTATATGATTGTAGTGTACTGTATTTCTCATTGTGAAGTGTCTCATGTAGGTATATCTTCAGGCTGCAACAGTGCACTGAACTCTCCTCAAATCATATGTATGTCTCGACATACATAGTAATGCTCATGTCTCAAACTTGTGAATACGAACTGTGTGCTTTTTTTTAGTTTGCAAACAGCTGTCATTGACTCACCTCGACGAGCATACGATTACATTTAATTAACTTGACTCATCGAAAGTTTGATTCAGTACTATCTCTGAGTTTTATCTGTCGAAATATTACATATCTACTTATAGAATAGACAGACTATCTCTATATCTTTCTCTATCTCTATCCGTGTCTGTCCGTCCCATTACTCCCTATCTATTATTGAAGAAAAATGATTGAACTGAAATCAGAACGGGTATACATGTATTATAAGCCTTGTATTGTGGATACCAAAAGCGCTGGATTACTATAAAATACGCCATTTTTTCCTGTTGACAGCCTTCTTCTCCTACACGGCCATGTTGTCGGAAGATAAGATACAGAATGGAAGTTCTGTATATATTCATGGAAAATATTAATTTAAAATACAATAATTCCTCGTAAATTTTTAATACGTTCGTCTTCATAATAATTTCATATTAGTCTTATCTAAGCCGTCAAATTTCCACGGAGACTACCTGGTACCAAAATGTTGACCACTTTCACCACTTTCATGTTTGTTAATAGGAGATTGCAACGTCTCTTAACTTTTGTACATCTTAAAGAGTTATCTTTTTTCCGTTTTAAAGCCAAATATGAACATTAAATTCAGTGTTAAAACCACTATTTTAAATTCAAGGTGCAATTTCTTCATTCGCCGACGAAAAGCAAATTATTTTCGAGCAGTTCTGAGACGTGGAGAACAAATAATGGACCTGACGTCACGTATCCGGGCTACCACTTTCCCCTCGTGAGGTCATTTACAATGGAACAATTGTAGTATTTATTACCGAGTCTTCGCGAAATTCAATACTTTGTACAGTAGACTGCGTAAGTACTGGCTTGGCTTCAATTAATGACGTGTAGCTGTCAATTGTTACGTCTTATAATCGCCTACGTCAAAATGAAAATAAGAACAATTACGCCTGTGGCGCGTTTTGTGTTCGCTTAACGTTTTCTGGGCTATCCGAAGTTGACAAGTGGAAACAATGGGTCATATATTTTATCTGGACAATGTCTCGAGCACTGATTTTAATTTGATCGCTTAGAAACGAGGTAGCACCCATTAAGTGACGGCATGGGACTTCGGGACGGCATGGGACTTCGGTATTGACGGCATGGGACTTCGGTATTGGACGGCATGGGACTTCGGTATTGAACCAAGAATGGGCCAAACGGCTCGTTCCTATTGCCTTATTCTATTCTATTCTATTCTAAGTATTCAGTTGATCACAAGCCCTCGAAACTAGCTCCTTCTTTTAACAAGACCTCAAGCCGGAATTTTGCACTCGGTTTTGTATAAAGACTTTACTCGAAGGTCTTGGCAGTATGCACCAACGTGTATGTAGTACTGCGTTCAGATCAGAACTTCACGGGATGATTCTTTATCAAAAGCTTCCAGAAAGTTGTGAGATTATTAGACGAATATTTTTGTAATATTCTGAAGTTGAATATTAGCGTTTATCGTTTAGGTTTCAATTTGAAGCTTCATGTGAGTGCAAGGTATAATTCGCATATGATCACGATATTAGCCCTCATGTTGAATGACAAATGATAATTCAAGAACTGCATTGACCATGTGCTGGAATCATTTTTAAATGTATTTTACGGTCATGATTTCATGTTAATGATGAACTTTAATTTTATAAGTTCATGACAAGGAAGTTTTTACTTTATAGCTTAGTTTCAGATGGAATACGGTATTTCGATTTTCACTTGTAAAGTTATCTTTTACACGGACTTTGCATTTGTTACTCATTTTTCAAAATATTTTCCGAAATGCCGATGATATTTGAATATCATCAATCTCGTTTCTGTCGTTGCTTACTCGTTCGTGTTTGTAGCTTCTAGTAACATAGAAGCAGAATTTGTGCCAGAATTTTGCTGGTGGGCTGTATTACTTTCAAAACACTTTCTCGTATGTACAACAATAACAACTGAAATGCTGAATAAAGAAGCCACGGACTCAGTTCGCTATAACGATGAGCACTGGAAGTGCCAATGCTCGTGGATCATGAGCTCCTAGTGTTGTCTTTGATTTCGATAACATTACCATGTGTTTTAATTGCTTACAATAATTTTTTCGCAAAATCAAATGTATTTACTTAATCAAAAATGCTAAGTAACTGCACAGAACAATAAATCTCAGGTAGGTCCTTGATGAAGCCGTGCATGTACAGATAACGAAATACTTGTCTGGTTCGTTGATTACAAGTGAGAATAAAACTAGTTAAAGTCGAGACTATGGCGGGTTGCCTAGTGTCATGCGGGCATCTGTAATGCTAAGCTGCAGGCGTATGTGTACGTGCTTGAGGAGGTAATAAAGGCTTCACTGTTCCTACTCCACGTAATGCAAAACGCTTTAAGAAAGTTTCAGTAATTAAATTTTATTGACAGAAATTGTGAGAATGTGGTTGGGGCTAGGAATTTTTAGTTTTTGTAATGTTTCAGTTAAATTGTTAGTTTTCTTGCAAGCATGCTCTATTTTTTCATACCTACATCATGAAACTATTCAATTTCTTTGAACCCTCTTGATATTGAGTTGGTTTCGCCAGTGATGTAGTGTCGGCATCACGTAATGTAACGTCACGTAATAGACATTATGTTGACATTTCAAATACGGGTCATTCGCGATTGTTGGGCCGTTTCTTTAACCAAAGAGAGAGAGTAAGAGAGAGAGAGAGAGAGCTGAACTTTATTATCTGCACAGTAGAAAATCGATTGCCCGAGATGGTCTTGAAGGTCACCGCCATCACAGTAAACGAACGAAGCAGTGGTGCAAGTTGCAACAGAGGACTTGCAACTGAGGCAATGTTGGTAGGCGAGTCGGGATAACTCTAGAATGTTCCGGTAAGGTGGTCCAACCAAGAGCTTTCGCTGCAGCTTGTGTTATGTAACATCCTTAGAAACAAAGATTTAATTTCGTTCCAATCAAGGTAGTGTGCTCACTACTGCCTTTACGTAACAAACTCATGTCAACAACAACAGAATTAGAACATATGAATCGTTTTCTGGAGCATTTGTGTCCAGTCAGCAATGGGAATTAGTGGAATGCAATTGATGGGCTTGAAGTGATCTACTTTTTCCCATGACAAATTTCTCTTTTGATGTATCATTTCAGTTTGACTTCACGGTGAATTTTGAGAACAATCTGCAATCAGTAGGTGCGCCCTCTTCGGGTTATAAATAGAAAGTTGTGCTATGGAAGCGCTTTGGCGCGATCTGTGAATTCTCACGTGTGGTAGTCGATGGCAACTACAAGCAAACTCAATGCCAGTAGAGTGCCAATGTTTAGCAACTGGTTTACAATATGGGATGCCTATGCGGCGGTCAGGAAACCAAGGTCATTTTAACTGGTGTATCATATCAAATTTGTTGATCGTTGTCTTTGGGCATGTCAAGTCCGTGCAAGGATGCGTTTCCTAAATTTTGCCCGTGTTACATTGAATGAATCAGTTTTGTTGTGATGTTGTATTATTTTGATGTTGGTTGAATTGGTACGTCAGGTAATTTAGAAGAGGTGTTGATTTAACAATAGTTTCGTATAACTCCACGCCGGTAGTTTGCACGTTATGTGTATGAAATTTTTTTTTTCAAATTTGATACTAAGTTTCATTCATGAAATTTTATTAGCTTCTGTCGTCTGTGGTCCGTGGCACCGCCAACTACAAACAATTTTATCGGTCCTAGTGTCCTCAATTTAATTTTTCTGTTATTAATAATAAAAAAGTTAATAAGCTATAATAATAGCTTCTTCATAACAAACAGTTTTTCACAATATATGTTGAACAAGTTTTGATTCTGCCGAATTAAATGAATATGGCCTTTTTTAAAATTCAATAAGAAATGTTGTTTTCTTCTTCAAGGACGAGTACTTCATAATATCGGTATTCTAGTTCACATCTCCTGATTAGTATTGCAATAATAATTTAAGAACAATATAATTGCATAAAACATTGCGAGAAATCAGTTTTGCATAATGAGCATTATCGAACACGCGTTCCTAAACACAATATAGCTAATTCTAAACCGAATTAAACGTCCTCAAGTGACGGCCAGGGGATCATTTTTGCCCTGTTAAAGTTAGCGGCGATTGTTGGATTGCACGAGTGCAAGGAAATGCATCAAGCTGTGCTGTGTGTCGGGGCCGCCATGCGCCAAGGTTACGATTGTGCAACGTATTCCAAGAATATGTTCACCTGACTGGGGCGAGTTATGTAGGACACTATAATTTGTTTTTATTCGCAATATGAAACTTAAGTGTAGTCAGAACAGGAAACTTAAGTGTAGTCAGAACAGCAAACTTAAGTGTAGTCAGAACGGGAAATTCAAGTGTAGTAAGAATGTGAAACTTAAGTGTAGTCAGAACAGGAAACTTAAGTGTAGTCAGAACAGTAAACTCAAGTGTAGTAAGAATGTGAAACTTAAGTGTAGTCAGAACAGGAAACTTAAGTGTAGTCAGAACGGGAAATTCAAGTGTAGTAAGAATGTGAAACTTAAGTGTAGTCAAAACAGGAAACTTAAGTGTAGTCAGAACAGGAAACTTAAGTGTAGTCAGAACGGGAAATTCAAGTGTAGTAAGAATGTGAAACTTAAGTGTAGTCAAAACAGGAAACTTAAGTGTAGTCAGAACAGGAAATTTCAAGTGTATATCCGGAACGTGTAGTTACGGTTGTACATTTATTTGGGTGGGTCATTTTAAGTTAGGACCGCAAAGAACTTAAAAATATACGGTTGCATGAGAACATCTCTCGATGTTAAACTTGTATACGCGTCAGTTGACAGCCCGACAGCGGGTGGTATTTATAATACTAGAAGTAACTCACTTGTGACGGGAGTGTTAGTATAAAACTAGTTCTATGACTCGGCATTCCGTGTCTGAAGAAAGATTCGTACCGGACTAGCAACGAACTAGCACTCAATTTTTGTGTGTTCTTGGTTAATTTTGCTGATATTGTGGTTGTAAAAAGACCAGGGGAGAGCTCGTATGGGCCAGGAAGCTTATATCATTTCAAGCATGTGACTGGATGTGGTGAAGCATTACTTTTCAAAGTATTATTTCGCAAAGAGTTATTACTTAATCACCAGCTTGGTCGACTGGTGAGCGAATCTGCTTTCGAGCGGGAAGACCCGGGTTCGAATCCCGCTGCCGACATGGTTGACGCGGCTAGAAATACGGCATGGGACTTGGGTAAACATCCGAATAATTATCGAAGTAATTATCCGACCCAAGAATGGGCCAGAAGGTTCGTTCCTATAGCCTCATTCTATTCTATTCTATTCTATTCTCAAATACGCCTATACTCTTATATGATTGTTCCTTTCTGTCAACAACAGACTACATGTAGAATAGATAAATAGATATACTGTATGTATAATATGTAGCTATAAAATAGATACATAATATATAGGTGTACAATATATATATATATGTACACATATCACTTTGAGCTGGATGCCCCGCTGTGACGTATGTAGCCTTCCTATTTTAGTTTCTTGAAAATTATTTATATGACTTTATAGATGTATCAGTTTTTTAAAAATGCTTGGGTTAAGAGAATAGCAAAAACTTTCTATTGAAATTAATGGATATTTTAGTGTACCAACTTACCTCGAAACGTTTGATAGCTCACCGCTCTGTGTGCAATTGCGTTTTCTTGGAAGACCACAGTATACGCGTTGAATTTCAGAACAAGGATGAAGATCAAAAGTCTCGACTGAAATGTCAACTTCTCATTCAAACAGTCAACATTTCAATGAATCTTTAAATGAAAAACGGGATTAGTGTACGTAAAAACATTTATTAAATCTTACATTAAGAAGGGCTGACGTATAAAACGTGGAATTGCTTTTCAGACCGCAAAACATTTCAACATCTCAAAGTGGCTTCAAACTGAGCTTCGGGTGTCAAGAGCCTTGTGTATGCAATTTTGTTCATATGAGAAGATCCTCAATTGGGTTTCATCAAGTAGGAATGCGGGTGGCAGCTTGTAGCTCCCACTATAACTGGTCATTGTAACTTACACTGCAGACTCTGACATCTATTAGCTCTGCACACTGTAATTTACACTGCACACTCTGACATCTATTAGCTCTGCACACTGTAACTTACACTGCACACTCTGACATCTACTAGCTCTGCACACTGTAACTTACACTGCACACTGACATCTATTAGCTCTGCACACTGTAACTTACACTGCACACTGACATCTATTAGCTCTACACACTGTCTTTTACACTATATTTCTTTCGAATTTAAAATTCTTACCGCTAAGTCTAATGTTTTACGAAAAATTCAGAAATCAGTTGGAAAATACGACTCTTCTGTTTGTAAGAATAGTTTCTAACAAAACTTTCATCTGTCGTCCAAATTTCTAATGCTTATGGAGAAATTAATACCAACAGAAGTCCTGTGATTCCGACACCGAAAAAAGTACTATTTCACGTAAATTTTGGGTAATGAAGGACCCCAAATATACGTAGTCCGTATCGGTATTATCTAATTTTAGCCATAAATCATGAGAAACGTTTCGATAATTTGCGTTTCTCCCTAGCAACTAATCTTTTTTTAAACCGAGTGTCGAAAATCCAAGCTGGAATAATGTAAATAGAATTAATGTTTAATGTTATGTACGTGGGAAATCACTCAACTGTTTAAAAATACAATTATTTTATATAGTAAATCAAATAAAATGAAATTGTGAATAGCGATATCTGGCATCTGATTTAGAGTAGCAAGACGGCGTCACAGGCTTGATAAATGGATTCTATAGTAGTCGTGTGTGTGCCGTCGGTGGTTGCGGTACTGTGCTGGTGTCGTGTGTACGTGTTGCGGTACTACGGCGTCCATATTTTTATTGTTCCCTATTCTGACATAGTTCAGTCTTATTTAACCGTTCTCTCACGTTTAACATTTCTTTTTGGTTAATATAACTTCTTTGATTCTTGTTTACCACGCGAAATTTTGACCACAAGTGTCATTTGACAAGTGCCGGTGTGAGGGAATTTTTCGTCAAGGCCAGTGCACTTCTTGCAACTATCAAGTCGCTACAGAGTGGGAATTTCAGAGACAGTGTCAATCGTGGTGTCGTGTGGGAGTGTTGTATACCCCGTGTCTCTGCCGCGCTTCTCCAGCCCACGGCCTTACGTAATTATCCAGAAATTGTACCTATCATTTTTTTTGCGAATAGATGAATGAATTGGAAAATACATTCTTGGGTCAGTATTGACTGAAGAACCATCCTGTTCCTATTTTATCATTGAGAATTTGATTTAGCGGATGCGTTTTTCAAATAGCCAAAATGGTTAGGAATTTTTTTTTACTTTGCTTCGCGGAAGGCTCATCGAAATACAAGGTCTCTTCATCCCAAAATTCAGATTCGAAAAGCAAAACTCCCACGAAGACCATGCAACCTTCTTCTATTTCCTTCTCTCCGAAGCACTTGAAAAGAAACCGTCACAGTTCTGCCGGGTCTCGTGAAAGCGACTCATCATCTCCAAGCAATGGATTGCAAAGTCCATCCCGCTCCTCACCGTCCCCAAGTAGACATGGCTTCCGATCCCTTACTTCCTCGACGAATTCCGTCGAGTCAACGTCTTCTAAAAACTCGTCGTCGAGCTTGTCGTCTGAGCACAGTGCCATGTCCATTTCGTCTCCGTCATCCAGCTCATCGTCGTCAGCTTCGTCAAACAGCACCCCGGAGTCCACGCGAAAATATGGCACAGAGGCGGTGAGTTCAACTGCGTCTCAATGACGATTTGTAAACTGTATGCTTGGGGCATTCATGAACGCGTGTTACGGTGTTGAGTACAAGTGTGACACTGCCATCCTGAGCAGTGGAAATGGTTATTGGAAGGCGTGATAGGAAATCATATCTAAGCCGCAACAATTGTATATTAACGTTGAAATCTACGCCCGTAATTTCGTTAATACCAGTCTTGGATGGAACACTAGTACTACTCTAGTGTTTATACTACACTAGTGTAGTATAAAATGTTTTTACGCATCTAATATGATAGAAAACTGTAATAACTCCATAACTGGTCGCTACTTCGACTAATCTAACAATATTTCTCCCTGTCGTTTCAGGTAATTTTTGGTGTGAATAAATTTATGCGTTTTTTGGTTTACAAAAAACAATAGCTAGCATTTTTTGGTTTCTTCTTCACAGTGCACGTACATGCAGGGTGCGGCAACATAACTTACGTTTGTTAACACGTTGACTCCGAAGTGGTACGTATGTGTACCACTTAGGTTAGGTTCTGTAATTTTTTCAGATCCTTCTAGTGACTATGCGTACAAAGTGAAGTTTTACACCAATCAGGCAATCGGAGGCAACGTGTTAAAGCAAAACGCTTTGAAAAAATACTGTTGCCAAACCCTGTATAATATAGAGGGTATATTATGTCATAAGGGCCGTCAAGATTGTATAACTTCATCGTGTTTTGGCGTGACAACACAACTCACCTGCCTAAAATCCCTCGTGTTTTGGACTCTTTAAGAAGCAAAAATTCAGCACCTGTTTTCCCTCCCGTGCACTAACTTGAGAAGGAAATGTAAACCACGAGAAGTCTGTACTCGCATTCTCAGCATCCGTATCTAGTTTACAAACAGAAATTTTGCTGCTACTGCGCGCATATTTCGCCGTCTTCAGAAGCAAAACTTTGCTTGTACCTGGCAAAGAGGTTTGAGTAGTGGTGTGGTGGTGGTGTAGTGAGCCTCTTATCTGTCAAGGTTATGGCACAGTTCACCTGATTTCTTATCACACAACTGGGCACCGCTAACTGATTAGGCTTTTTGCTTCGCTGGACACTAGCTTCTTGCTTATATGGTGGCCACGTTTATTTGAAACTTGAGTAATTGCGTCGTCAGATCAAGGAAATGGAATTGTATGTTGATATTATGAAATTTATAAAGTTCGAATATATCATTGGCAGTCTTTTTGTATTCTTTTTGCTTTCATTCTACTATTCTGGTTTTTAATAGGAATAAATTTCTTTTATAAGATTAAACTTGCAATTAAATTCATTCCTAAAATTTGGAAAGCTGCTGCCGCCGGCTGCTGCAGTGCATATGACTAAATAACGTAAGTTTTGGGACGAGCTTACTCTTAGTAATCCTTTATTCCAATGTAATCCTTGATTCCAATGTAATCCTTGATTCCAATGTGATCCTTGATTCCAATGTGATCCTTGATTCCAATGTAATCCTTTATTCCAATGTGATCCTTTATTCCAATGTAATCCTTGATTCCAATGTAATCCTTGATTCCAATGTGATCCTTGATTCCAATGTGATCCTTGATTCCAATGTGATCCTTGATTCCAATGTGATCCTTGATTCCAATGTGATCCTTGATTCCAATGTGATCCTTGATTCCAATGTGATCCTTGATTCCAATATGATCCTTGATTCCAATGTGATCCTTGATTCCAATGTGATCCTTGATTCCAATGTGATCCTTGATTCCAATGTGATCCTTGATTCCAATGTGATCCTTGATTCCAATGTGATCCTTGATTCCAATGTGATCCTTGATTCCAATGTGATCCTTGATTCCAATGTGATCCTTAATTGCAATGTAAGACAATATTTATCAGCTACACCAAGGAACTTCAAGACTATATCAACGCAAATACGATCTGATGTTTCTTGTGTTATCAAACTCCGTATATTAATACATTATACTAATACTATACTAGTATACTATATACTTTATATTACAGCAATGTTATGTCAAAAATATATTGCACTGGTACTATATCAAATTTATTTTACTAGTACACCAGCACATGAGAAATTTATAAGTTTTTCAATGAATTTCTTCATTTCATGTACCAGTGGACGCCACCGTTCTTAGTTTTCATATTGAAAGGAAGAAGGCAAATGAAAACATCGCCCATTTGATAGTCATCCTCTGCTCTTGGTATCTACAATACAATGCTTACAATGCATGTATTAATTTCCATTGCCTAAGATAAACACTTTATTTCAGCTCCTTAGTAATGGCTTGTTTCAAATTAATTTCCTCTAATTGAGCAGTAAGGGGGGATAGGAAATATATTCACAAATAATCAAATGCGTTCTAACACACGATGACTATGATAGAACCAGTAGACACACTCGTGAAAAAATTAACGCGTTTTTTACTGAATTTGTTCGTTTGATTTGCCAGTGGACGCGGGCTTTGCGAAAGAGTTTCCACATTGAAGGATGTGCCTTTGGTATCCACAGTACAATGCTTACAATACGTGCCTATCCGTTCCATTGAGAAGTCATTACGTAGCATAAGATAAACAGTTTGTCAGCATGCATTATTTCGACTCTCGAGCATATATTCCAGAAACTACATATACCATTGTGATTCAGGGATAAAATTTCATGACTTCTTATCTTGTTATTCAGTGGACAAATTTCCTCCTATCTAAATCTTTAAGACCGTGACAGAGAGACGGACCAAGCAAGCAACAAACTGTGTATTATTATTATATAGTGGGATGCTGATATTCTCGACTATTCTAATTTCGAAATCAAGGCTCGTCCAGCTTTCCCCACTTTTATTACTCTATTTCGGTGCAGCGTTGACAGCAGCAGCTCACATTGAAGGCAGTCCACCGAAAGACCCGCACTCAAGCACAAAGATAAGATTTTTTAGGTTATTTTCACTCTGTTGTGCTGTAGGGTGACCTTTCTTTGTGCTTGAGGGTCAGTGTTGAGTGTCAGTTTGTCTTACTCCAATTATTTTTTTCAGATTTTACTAGTTCATCGTCAATTTGAGGATCACTGTGTATTAAATAATCTAGGAGCGATAATTCGAGAAACTTAGGAATTCCTCACTATGAGCTCACTAGTATTATAGACCCACACGTCAAAATTTGCGTTTTTTACTGAATTTTTTCGTTTGATTTGTAGGTGGATGCGGGCTTTGCAAAGGAGTTTCCACATTGAAGGATTTACCTTTGGTCTATACAGTATATATGTATCCTTTATTGTCTTTCCACACGGTCTTACAACAACAAGATCACAGAATAAAAATACAGCAACCATAGACTGTATTTACCGGAGCTTAAAAGCGCTTCAGAGAGACGTACCAAGCAAGCAACAAACCGTGTATTTTTGTATAGTGGAATTATTATTAGTATCCTGTATGCTGAATAGCTCTGAACTTGAGGCAAGGGTTGGAGGGTTCAGTCTCCCCGTCAAGGTTGCATCTTGTGTTTGCGATTGTCTGGCAATTGCAGCAAATGTCTTGACATTAAGTGCCTCAGCTGCCGCACTCAGGCATCAACTCTGCATTTCATGCTTGCTTTATTCTCTACTCCATGATTTCTTGCTCTGTGGTCCATTGATTCTCATTGAATCTTCATTCAAAATAAGTAATATTTATTATGAAAGTTTGGCTCGCTTTTGTATAGATTGGCGTCTTTTAAACCAAGTTTAGAAGACATTTTATTTGGTTAGTTTGTGAACTTGAAAAGAAAGGTTTTGTATCTCTCACTTGGGTAGTACATAATTGTTCCGCTTAAACTTCCTATGCAGCTTTTCTTTTAAAATTTGTCACGCGACGGTAATCGTGTTCCGTGCGTTCAGTTTCAGTATCCGTGTCCATTTTACTTAGAAAATATTGTCCTTTACAGCTGCTACTGCACGCATATTTTTCTACCATGTTTCATTTGAACATGCCGACTTTCTAGCGTCGTCTGTTGTGGATGCTTCCTAACCACCAGATGGCTCTATAATGAACCTTGTCTTCGTGTAATCTGCAGCTCGTCTGGCTGGGAAAGTTAGGAGGTGACTAAGTCAGTTTTCCTGAGAAAGTTAGTGACTGATGTGACGGTGGTCACTTGAAGTCATAGTCGTTAGCCAGCTGACTGAGTTGCGGTGATTCCAGTTAAATGTTACGGATTTTCTTGTTTCTACTGAAAAGATTTCACTGAGCTTCACTAACTTCTTTAGATCATAATTGTTCTATTATTTGATTGAAACCTTGCATATGTTTGCTAGTATATTATCATCAAATTTCTTGCATATAATTCACAATTTGTCATGCTATCTACATAGAACTCGTTATCTCTCAATAATTCATTTTCATTGGAATATCTGTGAGACGATACTTATAGAACGGTTTAGGAAGAACAGACAACTGTCGTCTTATGTGTGTGTGTGTGTTTGAGCAGCATATGTCCGTGTTCTGCTTATTCCTAGTGTATTCAAGTACGGAGATCCAGCGGCTTGTGTTCGAGTGAAAGTTGCTAGTTTTCTAGATGTGTTGGAGAGCATACTGGGCCGCTGGACTTCATTGTTAACACGTTTGTCTCGATTGCCTGATTGGTGTAAAACTTCACTTTGAACGCATAGTCACTAGAAGGATCTGAAAAAATTACAGAACCTAACCTAAGTGACCCACCGGTGGGTCGCATCGCAACAAACGTGTTAATATAGAAATAAAGAAGTACAAGCGTGGACGTACGATAGTTTTGTGGCGGTTTCTTAGGAGCAGGAAAAGTGGTGCAATGTCGTAATGACGAGTACGTGCAAGCCGGCAGAAGCTAAGTTCAATAAATTAACCGAAAAAATAGGATAACAGCTTCCAGTATACGTCTATTTTCAATTACACTGTTTCTGTTTTTCATTACAATGTTTAATTTTGAATCAGATTACTAAAGCATTAAAAGTAGGGCTCTACGAATTTGTTACATACTGTGTAGAAACGTATTCAACTACTTGACTTTTAGTTTGTCTTTATTGGTATAACTTATTGACAAGGCTTGAATTGCGTGCGACTTTTAATCGTGATTTTCGTGCTGCATATTAAATAAATTTTCGTTGCTATCCACCCATTATCGTGAACCTGGCTACTGAATTTTGATTCTACCTTTAACAGTTGGAAACTAAGTTACGAATCCACAATTTACATGTGCACTAACTATCCTCTTTGGAATAGTCATCAGTTTGGCACTTCCCCAAACTCCTTATGTTGATGAGGTTATCAATTTGACCATATTTCTACTATGGTAAGTGTTTGAAGTGGGTGAGGGACTCGTTATAACTGCGTATGAAGTACTTGGCAGTTGTTCGTTTGGGCTGCAAGGGCATTTGACTTCCCAACTCCTCATGTACATAATTAGGTGACATTATTTCCGAACTACACCCATGTAATAGGGGATATTTCCAAATTACACCCATATATTTGGGTGAAATTGTTTCAAACTACCCCATGTAATTCGGTGACAATATTTATAAAGTATACTTGTGTAATTAGGTCACATTATTTCCAAACTACACCCATGTAACCAAGAGAAATTATTTCGAAACTACACCTGTGTAATTAAAAGACTATTTATATGGACCGCCGTACGCTTTCCTCTGAACACGATCCGTGTGTGAGCAGCAAACAAATGTTCTGAATGACAATCAGGTGCGTCTGCCACTAGAGGATGTTCAAATTAGTTAAATAATTACACTAGCTGGTGTCGAACTGGCCGTACGAAGAGCCGAGTTTGACAACAATTTGATTTACTGAAGATGCGTTTATGTTTCTGGCCTTGGAAGTTTGCTCAAATTTTTTTCTTTTACTGTTTGATGTCGAATGAAGACCAGTACGGCGGTAACTGTTCATGGAACTAGTAGCGTTTATATCATTCCCTTGTCATTTTCAGGTTATATCCTTGATAAAAGCATCGACTTATTTTCGGTAATAGCACCATAATTGATCGTTATTTTTCCGAGACGGTTCTTTCCCTTTCACCTCTTGACCTCGAGTACCTTGCCTTTCTTTATTTATCGTCATGCACTTCACCTACTCAAATTCTTGCTAAATAAAGGCTCTATTTTTCTATCGAACTCTTTTACTTGTTCTTGTGTTGTTAGTGATCCAAAACTTGGTAAATCGGTCACGAAATTTGAATATCTTCTAGCAAAATATGCGTCACGCACAGCATTCATGTCTGTTTCTCCTACATGCCTCTCACGCTGTGACCTGTACGCATGATATTGGCATGCAACTGGCGATAAGAAAGCGAGTACCCACTTCGAGCTGTAATCATCATTATCATCATAATGTGATTATCATTATCATCATCATCATAAGCGTTGAGACCTTCATTACGTTCATATACGAGTGGCATTTGAAACATTAGAGCTCGACGTTCAAGGTCCGCGAGGCATTTTGTGTGTGTGCAGTGACTGAATTACTCCAAGCTGCTGATACTGATTACTTACTGATCTTGTTTAGTCTGTGATCCAAATTGGCAGATTTCGATAATTACTCTTGCCCTAGAACTGGGAGACCCTAAACAGCGTCATGTCCGAAGCTGATCTTGTGTATTTGGAATGGGAGCTGAGTTGTGCAGTGTGGTCTTAATTCCAACTGCTTGATGCTTGGAATGGTGGCTGAGTTGTGCAGTGTAGTCTTAATTTCAACTGCTTGATGCTTGGAATGGTGGCTGAGTTGTGCAGTGTAGTCTTAATTCCAACTGCTTGATGCTTGGAATGGTGGCTGAGTTGCGTAGTGTAGTCTTAATTCCAACTGCTTGATGACTGCAGCTCCCACATCTCAACTGGACTTGACAGCTCAAATAAAGTATATATTCATTCTTCTAATGAGTCTACGTAAAGAAACATCATGATAGGAATTATTGCTGAGTAATTAATTGTGGACAATGGACAAACTTAGGAAAAAACGCGAATTCATTTGTTTGTATTGAAAATTTGCAGTATTTGTAGACAAGCATCGTGAATTTAGTTTCCGTTAATGATAATCCGCCGAAATTTTTGAATTACTTTCGTCCATTCATGAGCTCAAAAATTCAATTTCCCTTTATTTTCATTATAAAAATAAGACCCAATCTTGCACACTTCAAGTCAATAATGGCCACAAAGTAATGACGAGTTCTCTTTGTGTGGTCTCCATAGCTGGTGTTGCCGCCTCTTGTTGTCTTTATTAATCAAAAGACATCTCTGCACTTTAAACACAACTCGCAATAAATTATTTGTAACTCCTTTTTGACGAAAGGATGCGATGTTTTATTTTGTTCGTTCTTTTTTGTTGGGCGTGCAGTGTAATATTAATTTGTACGGGAATGCGTACATGACACTGTACTGGTTTTTGCATAAATGGTGCTCATTTTAATAACAGTTTATAATGCGCGAAAATGTCTCGAAAAGTTTTAAATGAAAGTAAGGCACTTAAAAAACTTTTTCAGGTTGTAATTTAACAAGTGGAACTGTTGTCTGGAATCGAATGTTTTTCATTCATTGGATGCAACTGCAACGATGCGCTTTAAATTTTTCACTGATTTAACCTCAACCTAAAATTGCTTCAATCATGAACTACCTCTGTTGAATGTTTAAATGTTTTACCTTCAATGTTTTCGACTTTCGTATGTTAAATGTTAATGTACTCTTGTAACGAAATGTGTTTTAGAATGTACTGGTAGTAGGGAACCATCTTCACAGCGCTTACACTGATCTAACAAAGGTTATGGGCCCAGAACACGCTCCAAATTTGAATCTTCAGTGAAATACTTGTCACGAAGCAAACTCTGGTGAGCACGAAGAACTGTAGAAACGTTTGTTGGCTTCACGCAGAGCAGTAAGTGTGAACATCATGGCATTCTCTAATAGTGGTAAAAGCTGCATAAATCCACTTAATGAGATAAATTATCCAACATGGAAGGTACACATGAAGATGTGTCTTGTGAAAGATTAACTGTGGGACATAGTTCAAGGCACAGAAACTGTATCTTCAACGGCAGGTGAGACTACGGCTCGGAGGAAGTTTGAAAGACGCCGAGATTTAGTCTTAGCAATGATTGTGCTTGCAGTGGATCCAAGTCAACTTTACTTGCTGGAGGATCCGACTGATTTTGTTGAAGTTTGGAGGAAACCAAAACACATTTCAGAAGAAATCGTGGCCAAACAAACTCAGGCTAAAGAAATAGCGAAACTAGAAAATGAAACTAGAAAATGGTCAAAATCTGCAAGATCATATAAAAAGTTTAGTTGAACTTTTTGAGGAGTTAGCTATCATTGGCGATGCTATGAAAGAAGAAGACCGTGTGCTCAGCCTGCTATCATCGCTGCCAGATAGGTTTTCTTGTCTAGTAACTGCTCTAGAGGTCATTGAAGAGTACCGTCGTGGGAATTTGTGACAAAGC
This sequence comes from Trinorchestia longiramus, assembly GCA_006783055.1. NCBI lineage: Eukaryota > Metazoa > Arthropoda > Malacostraca > Amphipoda > Talitridae > Trinorchestia > Trinorchestia longiramus. The sequence goes on from VCRD01000562.1 coordinate 130,557, forward strand.
GTCTCCTGAATGAAGAAAGAAAACAAAACAACCCTGGTACTTTAGACTCTAGTAAAAAATTTCTAGTAAGTTTTAAAAAGAATAAAAATTTCATTAAAGGAAACTGGCTGCATGCAGTCTCAGCAAACGTACTCATAATGTAGCACTTAACCTCCACGCATAACAATTCTGAATTTGCCGTCACTCAGAAAGATGAGTAAAATAGAAAACAAGGTTAGCATGTGTGTTCCCCATACGATAAGCGAGAAGAATAAAGAAGGTCGCGTACCCATAGCGATATGTCACTTTCAAGACAGTGGAAATAACCTATTTTTCAAACGCATCATCTTGAGTGATAAGAAATGGGGCTTTTATGACTATGTTCAATGCAAAGGGCTGTGGTTCGACGTGAAGAAATCTTCTCATTCAACCCTAGAGGCGAAGCTTCTTGGAAAAATAGTTATTTATTGTGTATGGTGCGATCCATCCATCAGTGCAATCACTGCCCTGCCATCCATCTGGAGTTCTTAAACCGCAATCAGGCATGAAGGGCTGCTTGATGCTGTCAGGTGCGGAAACCTGTGCATGAACATCTTCTGAAATAACTTCAAACTCGTCAACAAGAGGAATATTTTTTCATGTGAACGCAAGGTCACATCCAGCAAAAATCTGCGCGAGAAAAAATATTTGACTTTGGTAGGTGTGTTTTATCTCAGCCATCGTATTTATCAAACTTGTGTCAAGTAATTTCAATCTTTTTCGTTCACAAAAATATTTCGAATAATAAACATCTTCTGAAGAAAACCAGCTAAAAATGTAAATGGACAATTTTTTAAGCTTGAAACTGTTTGAGGGTTTACCTAACAAAAATCATATTACCTCTTAAATGGCAAGAAGTGATTAAAAAAATGACGAGTTTAGTATTGCTAAAAATTATTTAGTTGCTTCGTTGTTCGTAAATATATGTTTCACACAAGGACTACTGTAAGTCCTTGGTTTCACAGCAACTGTATTACTTACAGTTCTACTTGATATAATGTTTGAGCTATCCATCTTGGTGAACGGTGAGTTATAGGTCACATGCATGAAGGTTCCTCTCGTGTACGTGTGAGCTCGTAAAACTTTTATTAGTGACATTTTCAATGCATCGTCATTTGCTTTTCTTTTTGTCGGAGCTGCTATCTTTAAGGAACCTGAATCCCGTCTTTTTGAGGGTTTTTGACTGGCTTTTATTGCTCATAAGATGTTGCACTTGGGGATTTCCCCCTACTTCTTGCTCGAATGTCGACGAAAAAAAAACACTGATAAAATGAGCTACTTTTTGTTTGTCCTTCGATGTGGACTGCAGGAGAATGGGGCACTAGTTCTTGCCTGACACTGCAGGTTCATGTACAGGGCACCCGCATTTGCCTGGTGTTAATTTAACACGTTGATTCCGAAGTGGTACGCAGCATGTGTACCACTGAGGTTAGGTTCTGTAATTTTTTCAGATCCTTCTAGTGACTATGCGTACAAAGTGAAGATTTACACCGGTCAGGCAATCGGAGGCAACGTGTTAAATCCTTTAGTTTCATCTTGATCACGTTTATGTGTGATGTGTAGAACGTACCGTGACACGTGAACGTATTTAAAAATGGCTGAAGCAGTGGTTGAGGTTTACGATTATGGTTTCTTTTACTTAAAATCGGAAGTGGAGAATAAATTCTTAAAGTATTTAAGTTTACTCATATCTTTCATGTGTGCAGTAGCTATGGCACACATTACACTGTATCACACATTCACCAACCAGCTTGGTCGACTGGTGAGCGAATCTGCTTGCGAGCGGAAAGACCCAGGTTCGAATCCCGCTGCCGACATGGTTGACGCGGCTAGAAATACGGCATTGGACTTGGGTAAACAACCGAATAATTATCGAAGTAATTATCCGACCCAAGAATGGGCCAGAAGGTTCGTTCCTATAGCCTCATTCTATTCTATTCTATCTCTGTTTCTTTCTGAGAGCAACTAGAAGTTCAGCTAAGTCGAAGTGAAGTTTCAGTTGGGCTGAGGTTGAGTTCAGTGTGAATTTTGATGTGGGGCTGAGATGTCACCTTCAAAATTAATAGGTTCCATCATCCTATTTTTTCTTATTTATCTGAAAATGATTACATAGACGGGGCGTCTTTTTTGAACGATTGAGGAAATGATATATATTGTGAAACACCTGACTCGAGACAGAATGCTTCTAGCCACAGGAAGGATTAAAAAAATTGTGGCCCTCAGGATTTTCTCGATGATTACCGGTAGGCGTCGACATCTTCACTTGTAAAATCTCTCCTAAAAGATCGATTTGATCGATCGTGCAGCTGCAGATTCATCATGCGAGGTGAATAAATATTTTTAACGGTTTCGCTCACCAGCCACGCACAAAGTGAGTAGAATTGAATATGTTCCAGACGCAAGGATAGTTTCTAAACGATGCTTTCTAATATTCTTTTTGACCCTGGGCTTGGTAGAATTTGTGCAAACTAAACATTTCGTTAAGTTCATTTCCAGCGAAAGTTACCCGTGACAATATCCTAAACAGTGTATAACTTTTTGTGTATGAATTAAACTATTTGGGACGAAGTAAAAATAAGTGAAGTAATTTTTTTTGATTACTCCATCCTTAACAACTGACTGCAGTAGAGACCATAATCATCATCCCTCTTATTCACCGTCATGCCGTCATGTGTTGTTTCAGTTGCCTTCTTCTTGCCTGTACTCACTTGTTTGTGTTGATGCAGCGCAAAGACACACACAATTGTCGCATTTGCTGCATGTTGTTACACTGCTCAAATGTGCGACTTTATTTCCACTTCTGTTGCGAGCGCTGGAATGTGCTGCGGTATTTGCTACACGTGCTCGTGCACTGAACACGTGCAGTGAATCCTTCACACGCGTGTGCCCGGTACACATGCACACCACGACACGCGTGTGTCCGGCACACGTGCAGACCACGACACGCGTGTGCCCGGCACACGTGCAGACCACGACACGCGTGTGCCCGGCACACGTGCAGACCACGACACGCGTGTGCCCGGCACACGTGCAGACCACGACACGCGTGTGCCCGGCACACGTGCAGACCACCACACGCGTGTGCCCGGCACACGTGCAGGCCACGACACGCGTGTGCCCGGCACACGTGCAGGCCACGACACGCGTGTGCCCGGCACACGTGCAGGCCACGACACGCGTGTGCCCGGTACACGTGCAGGCCACGACACGCGTGTGCCCGGTACACGTGCACACCACGACACGCGTGTGCCCGGTACACGTGCACACCACGACACGCGTGTGCCCGGTACACGTGCACACCACGACACGCGTGTGCCCGGCACACATGCAGACCACGACACGCGTGTGCCAGGCACACATGCAGACCACGACATGCGTGTGCCCGGCACACATGCAGACCACGACACGCGTGTGCCCGACATGCTGCTAACGCTGGAACATCGATTGCTGAGCTGCGTCTGAAGTGCCTGCGTGACCTACATTGTGTACTGCTGTGTGTGCAGTGTGTGCAGTGCACGCAGTGCTGTGTGCAGTGCACGCAGTGCTGTGTGCAGTGCACGCAGTGCTGTGTGTGCAGTGCCGTGTGTGTGTACTGCACGCATTCTGCGCTCACATCTATGTACGAGCATCGGAAGTAGTGATGTCTCTTGGATCTTTACTTGCTTGCTTGCTTTGTTCATTTGACAACAATACACATATAAAAACCACTGCCATTAAATGCCGTTAAGTTCGTTACAGTTTCACGTATTCTTCATTAGTGTGCATGTGCAGCGCGAACGAACCACTGCATGCCTGCGCGTGTATTTCACCTACCAACACCTACAATGACCTCTCCAGTGATATCTGTCCGAACAACGCACATCACGAGGTTGGTGCGTGGGTCACATGCTATGATCGTAGCATACGCGCATTACGAGGTTTAGAACTCGAGTTCTTATTTCCAGTCAATGCCTTGCACTACGTCATGCTCTCAGTTGTTTGCGATAGTCCTTTCTTTCATCAAATGTTGTGTACACAAGCTCTTTTCATGGAACTGCCTGCATTTCTGTTCATCCAACAAATGTGACCGAGTTTGAGTGATGTTGTTGACCTAGACTTTTTGCCTCATGTTATGGCCTTCTTTCTGAGAGATTTTTTTGAGCGTACCAGTACGGTTTTTGCTTGCTTTGTTTCGTGAACATTGCTGGTGTAAGAGCCTGACCCAGTTATCAAAGTGCGACCAATACACAGCTATAATGTGCCTTACTTTTCTAGTTGGTTGTTAGCAATTACTTCAGAACTTGAAGGCCAGATATTACCAGGTGACTGTATTTTATGGAATATTTTCAAATTCAAAGGCTTGTAACAATCGTGCACTGTATTGTCTTACTGTGATCAGTTTGATTGCATCATAGCTGAACACACCAACTGAATGGAAGCTTCTTGGCACTGAACATCCAGGTCCAAGTTAGTGTTTGCATGCCGTGAATTTCACTGAACTCGGACACAAATGAAATTGACAAAGTTATTGTTGAATAAATTTCAGTTCTCCCTTCGTAACAAATATGTAGCATTATTTTATTACTTTAGTATGGAAAGGTATTCCATTTTCCCGCTGACAGAAGATCTTATTTCTGAAAGGACGGAGTTTTGCATGGGAAAGAAAGTGTTCTATGCTGTATCGCATCACCGTTTTTGGCATGTGGTGCGTCTGCGCTGTGACTTCAAACATGACAGATTACAGAAAAGGGGGACCCTCCAGCAGCTATTTTTGTCTTCCGAGTACGACCTCCACGTACCTGTCGGCAAGCAGCATGCAGAACACGTTAAAAAATTATGCCCGCGTGTTCTTCATATGGCTTTAGCATAGTTGCTCAGTCTTGCTGTAAAATACAGAATTTGTGTAAACTATAGAAAAAGCGTTTTATTGAATGTGTTTTCTGTTGTAGCGCTTACTCACGTCGACTTCTTCAAAGATTGTGTAAAGTTTTTTTGGTTGATTTCCCCTGCGAGATCGCAATCGTGTGTACTGTGGATGAATTCGGAACTCGGTGGAGAATTACGATCAAGCTCTGATGAACCCTGATTTTTGTTTTTTTATGCGAGAATTGAAAATTTCCATGCTCTGAAAGCAGTTCAGCTTTCTTTATTATAGTTGTGTGAGTATGAGCTCTCAACCATAAGCTATATAAGGTCTCTCAACCATAAGCTATATAAGGTCTCTCAACCATAAGCTATATAAGGTCTCTCAACCATAAGCTATATATGGGCTCTCAACCATAAGCTATATATGGGCTCTCAACCATAAGCTATATATGGGCTTTCAACCATAAGCTATATAAGGGCTCTCAACCATAAGCTACACGAGTTCTCTTAGCCCTAGAACGGTAACCTGGGGTAATTTTCTCCCTAGTTACCACGCTTCTGAAATAAAGGGTTACCAGGTAATTCTAGGGTTAACCATATAATGCACTAACCATAAGCAATACGAGTGCTTTAACCATAAACTATACAAGTACTTTCAACCATATAGTGCCCTTACCATTAGCTATATAAGTGCTTTAACCATAAAGTGCTCTAACCATAAGCTATATAAGTGCTTTAACACGTTTGTTGCGATGCGACCCACCGGTGGGTCACTTAGGTTAGGTTCTGTAATTTTTTCCAAGTCTTTTAGTGATTATGTGTACAAAGTAAAGATTTGCACCGGCTAGGCAATCGCAACAAACGTGTTAACCATAAAGTGCTCTAACCATAAGCTATATAAGTGCTCTAACCATAAGCTATATAAGTGCTCTAACCATAAGCTATATAAGTGCTCTAACCATAAGCTATATAAGTGCTTTTAACCATAAAGTGCTCTAACCATAAGCTATATCCATGGAGTGCCACACAGTGAGGTGCGTATCGACTTGAGGGCGCAACAGCGAAAGTGAATCAGACCAGGCGTGCTGGCCGCCGCCCGTCCGCGCCAGCCTTTGTTGCGCTCCGATTCTGTCGATGCTCTGTGCTCAGACACACGTGTCCTCCCAGGCTGGGGTTGCCAGTCCTAGTGAGGATTTTGTTTCTGGAACCTACAATTGTGCTTGCACTGTGCTGCTGGAGTTGGTGAGCAGTTTTGACGAAACACTGACACTGGCATGACACACATTTTGACATGACACTAAATGCTGGCACGGTCCAGCTTTTAGCGCGACGCGGATTCTGGCACATCGCTGGTGCAGCAGAAAACAAGCCTGGGCAAGGTCAGACTGCGTCCTTGCCCAACGCTGTATTGTCTCACGCGATCACTTTCCTGCCCAGTGAAACTTAGCCTCGGCGCTGGTCTGTAGTCTTCATCTGCTGGTGCAGCTACTTCAACAGGAGTAACTATTGCTAGTAGCACCTTAGTAAATTATCAGTACTAGCACGGACCAGTCTAGTTGCTAGTAGTACCTTAGTAAATTATCAGTACTAGCACGGACCAGTCTAGTTGCTAGTAGTACCTTAGTAAATCATCAGTACTAGCACGGACCAGTCTACGTTAAGTAATATCAGCTTCTGATAATTTTTGTATTGGTTGTAAATAGAAGGCAGTGTCCTGAGAAGTATTTATATACGACATAACTTGCTGTATCATGTTACTCGATGTTTTGTACTGAAAATTAATTTAACACCAAAGGTACGTGTTATTCAACGACTTTATAGCCCTTAAGCAATCGCTATCTTATCAATGCTGTACTTAAAAAAACATTTGTTGTTTAAATGACACTTCTTTGGCAATCCAATTGGATTACAACAAATTTATCATTCATGATGGACGTCGTTTTACAGTATGAATTCTTTAAAAACTACATACATGAAAACCTTTTGTCAGTGTGCCGTATATATTTCTGCACATGAAACAAGCTTACCTTACTAGTCTTTGGATAAAAATGACCACCCGTTGTTCGTGTTGTTTGCGTTCTATTTGACACGAGCTCATTGCCAGTTTTACGTACAGACAAGACCTTTAGAGTGTGTTGTTGCTGGTGTTTGATTCTTTGTTGACCGTAGTGCATCCCGCGTGTGACCTCCGAAGCCACACCTGCCCTGTACCACCGGTCTACCTCACATACAAAGCATCTAATCTGGTTGAACATTTCACCATACTAGTATTCAATTAGTCTAGACTCGGAACATTTTCAAATAATTTTTTTAGATCGAGAGCGAATAAGTACAAGCAGGAATACTTGAATAGTGTCTCGAATATGAAAGTGGTTTTTGACAAACAGCGTTACGTTTCCGTAATCTTTTCAAGCTTCTCGAGCAGCCCTTTAAAAGCTGGGGGAAATACCTCGTTTAATGTTGCATTTCACACGCGTAGCATTTCATTTCCTTAGTTCTTCGAGGTGAGCTTGAAACTTAAAACTTCTTTCTTTGCCTAAAGGTCTGTAATTTTCGCTTGCTTCGCATGTTGCTGGGTAACTGCAAGACTATTGTGTTAGTCAAAAAGTTAACTCAGATTTTCTTTCTCCCACTCGCCCCTTAACACGTTGCCTCCGATTGCCTGGCAGGTGTAAATCTTCACTTTGTACGCATAGTCACTGGAAGGATCTGAAAAAATTACGGAACCTAACCTAAGTGGTACACATACGTACCACTTCGGAGTCAACGTGTAAAACTGAATGAACTTTTTGCACAATCCAAAATAGGTCCAAATAAGTTTTTTGAGGAAGTTTTTACTAAGAAAATTCGTAGCACGGTGTGCTAAGAATTACTAACTTAGACAAAATCTTAGGCTCAGGAAAGGCTCTACATTTACATGGCGTGTGTATGGCTGAAAATAGAGAAATTGAATGCAAGAACAGCTGCATTGCTTGGTCATGTTAAGTCATATCCCGGCCTAATCATGCCTTTGTGAGTCCTGCTTCCTGTTTCTCATCAATCCTCCTCAAACGAGAATAAGAAGACTAGGTCTCGGTAACATTGAAGCTTCTAGCCATGAGATTGTCTGGATCCTCAAGAAGGGTTTGGAGAACATATGTTCCTCCACTCCATCAAAATCCTGACTTCTGTTAAACTGAGGGGAGCTAGAAAGCTTGCTTTACTTCACGGGGATTATTTGGTTACTTTGAACATTACCTGGATGTCCGAATATTAATTGCTTTGTGAACTGAGTGTAGGAACGTTTAAATATTAACTTTTGGCTGAATAAGGCAGTTTTAAAATGAAATAAATGAGAAAGAATGGAGCATTTTTCGAACAAACAACGAATCGGAATGTCAGGACAATAACCAACATAAAAATAAGTTCGTATTGGTATCCACACAGACGCAAATATTTAGAAAATACGCAGCGAATGTCTATATCTGTTTTTTTTTGAAGCAAGGATGTTTTCTAATGTTATATGACAAGTTTCAGGCTGGCTTAGTTCAGAATTAATGTAAAAATCGTTTTATCTCTGAAGTGAGACTATAGTGTACGAATATTATTTGAAACACGTGCAAATAATAATTTACGATTTTTTAGGTTCAATAATCTCGAACTATGGTTCTTACTAATCTCTCTTTCTTAGTTTGCTGCTCTACAAACATTGTACGAACATAGATCATGTCCTAAGTTTTCTATAGAATTAAAGTGTAGCCTTGACTCGTAGTCGTAAAACAGTATCAAACAAAATTAATCAGATGCGTAGTATATATGGATCCAAAGTTTAAACATTTAAACTTCTTAACATTTTACAAGTACAAGCAATTATATGATATCGAGGAATATTTTCTTTTGTGCAATAAAACACGTTGACGAAAATTGTGTGTGTTCATGTTGAGATATAAGAGCGCTTTGTACGCTGCTTGTAGATTGCCGTCCTCATGAGCCGTCGGTGGCTTATCTGAGAAGCTTTTGCTAAGTTACTTAGCCAGAGTCCATGTTATTTCCTGTGACTTCTGTCGCTTTAGCTGACTTACGCTAAACTCCTTTCTCAGTGCTATGCTTAACGTGAACTGATGCATTTTATTGCTTCGCTCAGAACTTGTGAAGTATGAGAACATGGAGCGTGTTGTTCATCAAGTATTTGTGTGTGTCGTACGCTGCTAAATGCTCGTTTTTGTATAAATTTTTTCGTCTTGTATATTCCTGTGTATTTTGTGTTAGCGGATTTTCAATTTTTGGATGCAGCTCAAGTTACTTGTCATTCCTCATTCAGTTCCGTAAAATTGACTCTTCTTAGCAACTCACCACTGGACCACTGATCTCTAACAAGGTACAGGGTGCGGCAACACAATTTCCTTTTTTCATAACTTTTTGAAGCTCAAAAAAGGAAGTTGTGTTGCCGCATCCTGTACAAACTGAGGTTTGCACATACTAATCAAGTTTGTCCACAGTCAGCTGAATGTATCCTGTGATTGCAATTTCCTGTTTAAGGAACATTGAAGAATGGTCCGTATTCGTAGTAGATACTGCATCTGCATTCAAACCTTGTTTTCATCATTAATATTGACATTCACAACTTGTAGTTCTTTTTAAAGCATTTCTTCATTAGATTGAGTATTTACCCATTATTTTTCAGATTTTCATTGCCGTTTTCCTGCGTATATAAACTCCTTAAATCTTAAATTATGACTTAAATAACAAATAACGATGCTTGGCTGTAATCCTATTCACTGATAAAGAACTATTTTATCATTTCTTTGTGGTACTCTTTGTATTATTTAATTTTTATGAAAACAGCATAGAAGAAACTTCATGTTGCATTGATTAACCATTGTTCTGCTCATGTTGATAAACCCTCGTCTTATAAACAAGTTTTGTTGTTGACCCACACACTGCATGTACGTTTAGGAATTCTATCATGAAGTGTTTGTCAGGGGAGAAGTTCATCGTGCATGGGGGAAAAACAAAGCATCCTGTTGAAAAAACTCACGGTAGCTAAAGTGTTGGAAAGGAGGAGATGTCCTTTGAATGATGTTTCCCTCAGGGATTGTTTACCGTGGTGAAGGGTCATCACAGATTAATATATAATAGACGTAGTCGACTGCAGAAGCACAGATGTAGTACGTCAAAACTGCTGAGCCAAAATGCAGGCGTGTGTCATTTCGGAACCCTAGCTTTAGTTGACTGAATACTCGATGCACTTAGTGCCGTGCTAGACTGGATTCTGGTGTACCGAAATTACTGTTGTGTGTTGCAGCCTTTGCGTTAGTGTTGTGTGTGTTGCAGTCTTTCTGTTAGTGTTGTGTGTTGCAGTCTTTGCGTTGCTGCTGTGTGTTGCAGTCTTTGCGTTGCTGCTGTGTGTTGCAGTCTTTGCGTTGCTGCTGTGTGTTGCAGTCTTTGCATTGCTGCTGTGTGTTGCAGTCGTTACGTTACATGTCAGGGTAGAAAATGAAATATCTCGGTTCACAACTCGTAAAAGTTTGTCACAACTGCAACCTCGTCTCCTACACGCAGGTATGAAGCAGTCGCGCTTCCTGCAAACTCCTGCAAATATTTATCACATTGCCATTATTGTTGAAATTGCACTGCTTCCATGTCAACAAATATTGTACTGTCATATTGAGGATGAATTATATGAATTATACTTATAATTAATTAATGTCTGAAAATATTTAAAAAGGGATTTCAACTACGCTGTTGTTGCTTGATTCACTCGAATTGAGCGTGCAAACTGATATAAAAAAGTCTGTCGTTCAGGAAGTCAACACAAACTTTACAATATTTGGGATCTTGACCAGTTTTCAGTTCTCAAATGTATTATAAACAAAGGTTACCAGCCAATGTTCTTTGAAAATGAAAAAATACTAGTTTTATATACAAAATTGTGGCGCCAAGTTTTCGTCAACAAAAGAGATATGAAGTAAAATACTTGTTGGGTTATGGTTTTTATTGGTGTAGGTCTATTTTTGACGTAGGAGTGTCACTAGAGTGTGGTTGTGAAGTGTGTGCACGTGTGTTAGCGTGAGAATGATGCGTGTTTGTAATGTATTCGTTTTTTGCAATGCATTCGAACTTAAGTAAATGTTAAACGAAAGCTGGAAGTAAAGTTTGTGATAGTTTGCAGTTTGTCTTGTTGGGTCACGTGAGGTAAGTCCAAACTACAGACCCTGCCTTGTTATTGAATTGCGCTTTGCAAATGAGATTCCTACATTAGATTTGTATTGTTTTGGAGGGAGTTATAGATTACTAGTAGACCCACTCGTGAAAATTCACGCGTTTTTAATGAATGTTTTCGATTGGTCTGCCAGTGGACGCGAGCTTTGTGAAGGAGTTTTCAATGAAGGATTTGCTTTTGGTATCCACAATACTATGTTTACAATACATGTATACCCTACCGAATTTTCTCTTATCTAAATCCTTAAGAGCGTGACAGAGAGACGGACCAAGTAAGCACTCTAGCTTACCAAAACTTTAGTTTAGTCCTCTGTGTACTCGTATTGTACAGAGAGGCTCCAACAAGACGTCACAAATCAGACGATAAACAGAGCTTCAATTGATTAGTATAGAATTTTTCTATGTGAAATGATTGAAGATCTGCTAGGTCTCGGTTAAAATGAGCTCATGTGCTCTAGTACGTGTTGTTAACTCCAGTTGACCCGATTGTTTTCTCTATTTATACTCTTAAAGAGTACTAACATTGTTCTTCCACCTATTGAGTGTTGTAATATCTGTTGTTGGCTCTATTTTATAGTGACTTGGTGGTTTTATTCTTGTCAGCTATATTTCATTGTTTGTTGTTAATTTTGTTGGTTGACTGTTGTGGTTCGTTCTTATTCTTCAGGTTAACAGTATTAGGTGATATTAATGTGTACTGATCAGAGATACCACGGTGCGTTCTTGTATATTTTTTCTAGCATAAGCAGGGAAACTGAATGACAATGTAGACAGAACGAAATGTAGCGCTTTATGGGTTAATTCTGGCAAGTTCGTATGCACGAAAATAAAGTACTAAAGCTGAAACTCGATCTTCGTACGAATTCCTTTGAAGCTTGTACGTTTTAACTCGTACTTACATCTTTGGAAATCTGGTCCGTTTTAGCGATTGTCGGTGTACAGTCCTTATGATACAGCAAGCGCGATTCATCACTGAGCAAGGACTACTGTGAACAGTAGTCCTTGTCAGTGAAGTATTAATTTATTCTTGATGCTTGTAGGTGTTCACGTCTGGCGATGTAGAGAGTTTCTGAATGCAGATGACGTCACAGGTTGTGTAGTTGCCAAACGCCGCGAGTTGCGGCGCTTGTGCATCGCTGTGCCAGATGTAACTTGACCTAAGCAATGCTGCCCATACATACATTCAAGGTGTGATGCGTGAGTGCGGCACGACCGTCTCGTTACTGCATCCACTCGCTACAGCACTGAGTCCCTAACTGCTGGATATATTCCCCTAGGAGGAAATTTGAAGCTACCAGAGGGGAATTAATTACACTGCGTACAAACAATAAAAAAATCTCAGATGTATTTTCTCATGTCCGAGGCAATGCGGTTAGTTGTTACTAACTGCTCTCTATCCGCTTTGCTATGTAACTATATCTTTATCAGTGTATTTTAAAATAAATTAGGGAATAGTTACTGTGTGTTTTGACTACTCTTTCCCTCGTACACATGAGGGGGGAAATCTGGGTGTCTGAACTGGGTGCAGGGGGAAATCTGGGTGGCTGAACTGGGTGCAGGGGGAAATCTGGGTGGCTGAACTGGGTGCAGGGGGAAATCTAGGTGGCTGAACTGGGTGCAGGGGAAAATCTGGGTGGCTGAACTGGGTGCAGAGGAAAATCTGGGTGGCTGAACTGGGTGCAGAGGGAAATGACAAATGAAGATTGGGAACCGCTGCTCTACAGTAACATTTAATTTAGATTCATGTTTTGAGGCGTATACCTCTTTAATGAAGGGTTCCACGATTGGGAAACATGAAAATAACTAGTCCCCACACTAGTAACTTCTGTGGAGGAGTCAACTGAAGTATAGGCGCTGGCTCCTGGAATTAAAATCAAGGTTTCAGGAATAGTCCACTTGAAGCGCTAGTTCCTGCTCGAGCTTTATTCATGTTTTAACTGCAGTTCCATTCCCATGTAGAGAAATTCGACTTCTATGTGGCGGCTGCCAAAATTCTGCAGCATGTTCGAACTGCAATTCCGTAATTTTGATAAAAATCTGTCTTAACGACATGGTCTTAGAGGTATTCATATTTGTGTCAGAAATATCTGTAACCTTGTAGGGTTTTTTATATGCATCCCGACCTTGTGTTGTTCCGGAATTTTTTATAGAATCGTTATTTTTGTATCAAGTCTTCCTATATATGTTGTATGCCTTCGATCCTTGGACACCATCTCTAGGTAGTATGGAAATATGTTCTGTGTTATCGTATGTATAATAAAGATTATAATTATACGCATGAGTCTTCCGTAGTATTATACGTGTAGAAGAGATAATTATCAACGTATCTTGGCTACTGAGATAGCCTTATCAAGGCCTGATCCACGTGTTACTCTAATTACTGACGCGTGGATTGTGTTCTCCTTGAGCACTTTAATTCGTCTTTTCTGATACCGTTCTTTATGAAGTGTGAGCTATAATTTCACCCCGACATGAGGGGTAGTTGTGTTTGATACTTTTCTCTCCTTTAAAAATCGCTTCACGCTAAAAGTAGTTTTTTTCTGACAAAGTTCTTGACGCTGTTCTCAGTTAGTTTTTTTGGTATTGCGTCACAGTGTACATAAATAAAACAAAGTTGTTTTAGTCGATCGTGACGATGATGAAAAAAGTGACGTTCTTGGTATTCTGTGACGTGTGCTGCTGGATGGTGACGATGATGTAAGAGTGACGTGCAGGGTATTTGTGTGACGTGTGCTGCTGGATGTGATTATTTTGCATTGTAGCCGGGAAGGCATTGTGAACCCACTACATCTGCGTTTTTCGCTTTGTCATTGAATTCCGTCTAGTGAAAACAGTCGAATTTTGTGCCGTGTGGTTAGATTCTGTCTAGACTCCGCACAGTCTACAGGCAACGCTGTGTTTGAGCTTCTTTTATACTGATTATAACAGGGAATTTAGTGTGCTACAAAACTAATTTTTCTCAACAAGCTATGCGTAAGTGTTCCAGCTTGGGGGCCTCAGCCTTGCTGGTTTTATCATTTTTTTAAGCTCACACGTGTCATTACGAGTGTTCATCAATGCGTTCAATACTTCATAATAATTCTGAAGTTTTACTTCGTCTAGTACGAGTGAACTTAGATCTTTAAAAACCCAGTAATAGTTTATTTGGAAATTCTATTACTGGAAAATTCTTTTTTGCCGTAAATTTTTTTTACCGTTTTCCATGTAATCATAAACTCGCAATTGTTTTCCTAGAAATTGTTTGTCGTACCGTGAGGGATATTTTTGTGAATTTCATTATAGAGTTTTCATCAAGAGATGCAAAACAAAATTCAAATATGGCGCATGTGTCGGCCTGTAATGAATAGATATCAAATTTTATCGTAAAAAAATCATGCGTTGAGGCTCCGTTTTAATGTCTTGAATGTTGTGTGTTGCGCCATGGAATGTCTTGAATGTTGTGTGTTGCGCCATGGAATGTCTTGAATGTTTTGTGTTGCGCCATGGAATGTTTTGTGTTGCGCCATGGAATGTCTTGAATGTTTTGTGCTGCGCCATGGAATGTCTTGAATGTTGTGTTGCGCCATGGAATGTCTTGAATGTTGTGTGTTGCACCATGGAATGTCTTGAATGTTGTGTGTTGCACCATGGAATGTCTTGAATGTTGTGTGTTGCGCCATGGAATGTCTTGAATGTTGTGTGTTGCGCCATGGAATGTCTTGAATGTTTTGTGCTGCGCCATGGAATATCTAACACTATTCATTTAATTCCTCCTCGCTGTTATCCTTGATTGCGTCATGCTTGTCACCAGAATCAAGGCAGGATTTATTTTCCCTTTTCAATTACTCGATAGCGTTTCTACGGATTAAACTCGCATGGAAATGTGATCTAATTTAAAATTTTGATGCACGTGAGGGGAGATACTGCGAGCGTCACTCCTGTAGTCTGCTGAACGATTATTCTGGTCTCTCTGGACGTGTTCTCTAGTCTTCTATATAGCCGTTTGCTTAGTTTTACTCGTGTCCAGCCGTGCTTGGTTTTACTTGTGTCCAGCCGTGCTTGGTTTTACTCGTGTCCAGCCGTGCTTGGTTTTACTCGTGTCCAGCCGTGCTTGGTTTTACTCGTGTCCAGCCGTGCTTGGTTTTACTCGTGTCCAGACTTGATTGGTCTGTGTTGCTTGGTCTTACCTGTGTCCTGCCGTGCTTGGATTGTGTTGCTTGGTCTTATCTGTACTGTGTCGAGTCGTAATTAATCTGGTTGGAGTGCTTGGGGGTACAGGAAAGAATTTTTTTCTATTTGACAATTCAATTTTGCAGCGCTAGCTGGGGTTCCTTTTGAAGCTCTACAATGCACATGTTTCTTTAGAGAGGGTTGATGAGCCTCTGTTCTATGGTGGATCACTACGTGAAATGTAATATTATTCGAGGATTGGGAGTTTTAACAGCTTTGGTTGTCATAAGATTTGTGTCAGAACACCAGTGGAAGCGTCCAGTGCAGGTGTGAGGAACCTGTGGCCTTTTGAGTAATTAAGTGTGGCCTTCTATGACCTGTTGAGAAAGTATAAAAATGGATGAAATTGTGTAAAATACATTTGCTCCGTTTTCTCATGTTTCCTATGTAGTGTATTTTACATTTTCGTGCAAATTATAAATGTAATTGTCGCAATAGCTGTAAAATATGTTTTATAGGGCCATGGAAATCTATTGTTTGACTTCTTGAGGAGTGGACGCTGTTAATGCGGCCTTTGCTCCAAGAAAGCTCCTCCACTCCTGGTCTAGTGCATTGCGTCATTCTCCTCAGCACCTCCTGCACACGTGTCCAGGTTTCAATAAGACCAGTTTAGCTTCGTTACACAATCACAGCTTTTCTCTAGCTTCACCATCTTAGTGTTAGGCGAGACTGACACTGCATCTGACGGTCCTTCTCCACTTGCGTTATTTTGCGCCTTCACGACTGCTTTTAATATACGTTTTTGTTTTGTTTTTTGTCTGCTACTAAATTTTTGGCCGGTGTAATTTGTCTCCTTGAGAGACCTTATTTTATCCTACTGGAAGTCTTCATTGAAATCTCATCTTGCTGAAAAATTTTACTTTATAATGCCTGCCTTGTTTCGAAAACTTGACTTCTCGTTTGCCCTTAATTTCAATCCCGATATATTTTTTTCTATCCTAATACATTTTAAACCTTCTTCCAGCTAACAATTTTTTGATGACTGGTATCATTTTGTGCTAATTTTAATGTATTTATTGTATTTTCGTTCTTACGCTTGTATTATCGGTGAAATTTTCTTGATGATTGAAGTTTGACTGCAAGTTTTTTTCGTTTTTATTTTTGTTCCTGTAACTGGGAGACTTGGAGCATCTTGTAGTGTCTTAATGAATAGTTTTACTTAGGTCTTTATTTTGTGTACAGTTAACACTTGTGTCTACATTGCCGTACTTGGCAAATACCTCATAATTATCTATAATTATTTTATAATACCTTATAATTATCTATGATAATTATTTTATAGTACCTCATAATTATTTATGATAATTAATCTATGATACTTTATAATTATTTATAATTATTTTATAATTATTTTATAATACCTTATAATTATCTATAATTATTACGTGACGACCAGGCTAAGTTCCGACACAGTTAACTACCACCCTCCTCTTCTTGAAGATCGTTTTTTATTCGTAATTGTATACGAATAAGAATGGGCCGAATTCGCTAGTTTTAGTCAATATTTGTTGTACCGTTGGAAACTTTTTTGATTCCGGAGTTACCCTGAAACTGCTACTTTAACTAGTTTTAAGTGTTATTGGTTTGGTCAGTATCGGCTTCTTTCATAGTACATGTATTCGGATTAGGAATAGAGTACTGCAATAAACCGTAATGTGGATATTGCTTAATAACTGTATTCAAATCATGCGCTCGTTTACATTTAATGTTGCACTGTCAGCAAATCACTACTCACCACAACTCGTAATCTTCTCTCTTCCACTCTCTCTCTCTCCGCCTTCTTCCACTTTCCCTTTCCCTACTTCCCCTCCTTTCCCTACTTCCCCTCCTTTCCCTCTTCCTTCTGTTCTCACTTTCTTTAACTATTTTTCTCTTTGATCACGCTATTTTCATGCAGTCTCGTTTCAGCCCTATATTTAAGCCACCTCATCTCTAGTCATTCACTCTTCTTAAACTCACTGTTCTTCTCCCACCCTATCCTTCTCTCCTCGTCTTATTTTCTCCCTCACCCATCATGCCTCGTCCCGTAGCCTCTTTGGGATCCTACATTACCACGTGTGTGCAAGCAGATTTCTCGTAATTCTGTAAGCGCATACCGTCGTTTGTTCCACCCTCTCTGGTGGGAATCTCGGCCTCTTTTTCCGTCTGCTCTCTCTGTGTGTCGGCGGCCGCTGGGCGTTCCGTTTAAAGGGGATCTCGAGAGCAACATCTCTGGATCGAGTGCCAACCGACCGACCGTACTGGCACTCCCACATCAGTCGCATTCTAGAAGTGCCATCGTCCACCGGGTCTCCTGCTGTTACTCAGCAATCGTTTCAACATCTGCACACTGATGTAACTGTTCCACTGTGCTCGCCGGATTTCATTTCATGTGGATCTAAATGCAGTGAGGCAGCTTATACACATGTGTGGATACATAATCCTTATTGACCGACAAGAAAATTCCTTGGGTACTACCTACACCTTCTGTTACCGTGTAGCTTGCAGCGAGTGAGGTGCAGGCTTATGTTAAAGTCGGTAACTGTTCGGCTCTCACTCGTACCAAA
This sequence comes from Trinorchestia longiramus, assembly GCA_006783055.1. Lineage (NCBI taxonomy): Eukaryota > Metazoa > Arthropoda > Malacostraca > Amphipoda > Talitridae > Trinorchestia > Trinorchestia longiramus. Next base: position 148,376 of record VCRD01000562.1, read on the forward strand.
TGGCGCTTTGAGAGCGCGATGACCTGAGCATTCTATAAGTCCACTGTGAAAGTAATAAATTTTGAGGATTTTATCTCGTATCTTCGTGCGCTGTGTTTATGTAGCTTTATTTAATTTAGTCGCAGTGTTTGTGAGGCACAATGTCATGTTCCGTCGATGGGCCTTGGAAAAATGGTGACGAAAACGTGTTCAATAAAGTCAATGTCCAAGAAGACTGCCATAAAAAATACAACAGCTCTGATAGTAATACATCTGAAGTTGATGAATGCAATAGCGATCATTTGCATTGCCATGAATATAATGATGTTAAGTGTAGAAATAAGAAAAATATGGACACAAAGAGTAGAAAAAACAATCAAAACAATGACAGAAAATCCTGGCAAATTATGTATGGCGGCAAGCATCGTGAGGAGATTGGTGGTAGCCAATACTTGACCAGGGACCAACACTGCGAAGTAAAGGTGGAGAGTGTCGTGAGCATTTTCAATTCTCAACCTGTTAAACATTCTAGTCCTGTTGATCAGAACTGCACCGTCCACGGGTATGCTTGCCATAATCATATTGTAAGAGATACGGCTCATCCTGTTGCTCCTTTTAATGAATCTCGTGATTGTAGTGAGGAATATTCCGCCTCGAGTTCAACTAGTGAACGAGTTCTTGCATGTTCATCTGATGAAGACGTTCCGTTTCATAAAAATAACTCTGTTCAAGTGTCCAATGTCCCTGTTACGTTTAAAACTGTTCCAACCTCAACAATTACGGCTCAATCTTGTATGTCGTCACCCTGTTTGGCTTCTACTGTTCAACCTTTTCTACCATCAGCGTCGGCTGTTTCCAATGGAGTAAAGCTTACTAAACCTACTTCAGTATCATCGATTTTGGTTGTGTCCGTTCCATGTGCATCTTCCATAACTGCATCAAACCCCCAAGCTACCGAAACACGGAACTCCTCTGCACTTGCCAACAGATCGACAGCAAAGCCTTCAACTTCGTCCGCCAAAAAATGTGCTGACGTGCGATCGTTAGCTTCTGCTGGGCGGTCGACAGGGATTCGACCTTGTTCTACTTCAACCATCAACCGGCCTACTGCACTCACGAGATCCTCTTCAATACCGTCCACCACACAGTCTACTACGACTTGTCCTCGAGATGTGTCTCATGGTCAACGGCTCGGGAGTTCTGAAAGCGTGATTGATCCGGACGACGACGGCACTGCACGGACAGCGTGCCGGCTTTCCAGAGGCGAGGCCGACTGTCCTTCTGCCCAAGAAAAAAATATCGCCGCCTGTTGCTCAGCCGGACCTGAACTCCACCACTGTCATGGGGCGCTGTCTAGTCTGGCAGTGCGCCCTCAAAATACCACTACTGCTGATCATGCAATCAAGACTAATCCTACTCAAAACCGTGTTAATAATAATAATAGCTCAATGTTAAACTCGAGGAAAGTCAACCGACTGAAGAATTACAGTTCTACCAACGACGATGCAATTGGAGTGAAGTTGAATTTGCAAGGAGATTGTGATGATGGCAAAGAAGGAGCTGTTATTAAACTTATCACAGGAAAGAAGAGCATAAACTTTTCGGTGCCAGCACGTGAATTAAGGAATCCCGTGATGAGGAATTATAGCTGCGATGGAGTGGCGGTACGCGAGACTTGTTTTGAAAAACATGGTCCTCTTTCTGAAGAACAAACTGATTGTAGTCAGGCTCCATCATTAAATATAAATTTAACCCCAGAAGAACGACCTGTGAATGTGGGAGACATTGTTCGGTCTTTTGAGAAGAATGCGTCATCAGGATATGCTACTAAAATGACATCGAAAGAAAGTCCTAGTATTAATGTAAATGATCAAAATGGGTCTAATCGAAGCGAAGGAAAATCTTTAGTTCTAAAGAATTGTGACGGTCTTGTCGAAACTCACCGTGTCTTTCGTAAGGCACGAAATTTTACTACTCCTCTTCCCATTAATAACTCGAGCGTCAAAGTGTCAACGATTTTAGCTGGAAGTAGTAAAACGTTACCTTTTGTCCGCTCAGGCATTTCCAATACAAGAGTGACATTTGGTTCCGAGTTGAAGCGGAAATCGATTGCTGCCACTGGGTCGCTGAGGAAATGTATCGGAACTCCAAATAAGAGTGCAGATAACACGTCCACTTTTCATAGATGTGAACAGAACGTAACTCGCAGCATTAAGGGCGAGTTCCGTAATGTTGAAGAAAATGCTCACACTGTTGAAGTGTACGTTAATAAAAATAATGATGTAGCAAGATTGTCAAATTCTGCACTGTGTAGAGGAGATACCAAGGTACATGGTCATCATTGCTCAGTCCCATCGGCCAACTTGGCGACACCATATTCAGGAAATGCTCCTCATGAAATTGACACTCTACATAGCTTCGAGGCTACTTCGAAAGTAAAATACTGGGGCCCGGGAACTATGAGTCTAAAACGACGTGGTAAAACTTGTTCTCCGTCTGGTGACGGTAATGGTCTTCCATCCGCAGAAGGAAGTTCAAAAGAGAAGAGTATCAACTCAGTTCGCGGGACAATACCAAAAAATTCGAACACGTACCCAGTGGTAAGGACGCGGTGCAGGCAAGTGTACAATGCTGTGACGACCGAACAGCCGAAAGCAGGTACTCCTTCTATACTCGAGAAAACAGCTAATGAAAGGAATTCTTTCAATCAGTGCGTTGATTATAGGAAAGTCAATTCAAGTATCGCCTCTCTGACGCCTGAAGACTCGTCGCGTTCGCCAGTATCCCCTCAAGAAGGATCATGTTCTGGTGACGTACCAGAGCACTCAAGTGTGAAATATTACCATAGGTCCGATGTTGATTTTATGGTGCACACAAGTCGTGATGACACTTCGCCCCATGACTGCCGGGAATGTGACTGTGATTTCGATGGTGTTGTTCACCATGACTGGCAATCAGAAGCCTCGAGCACGTGTACTGAAAGATGGAACTCGCGCAGCAACTCGTCCGATTATGAGGAAATTGAGGACTTCGATGGTGACTCGACTGGGTGGACTTCCAGTGCCCATACTGAAGAAGGAATTACTTGCTTACATGACGACGCACACCAAACACTAAATGAAGATTATCTCAGTTCCTCCAATAACAAATTTGAAGGCGCTGGTGGAGGCAGTGATGGGGATTGTGGAGTAAGTGGTGGACGGAGGATCTGGGCATGCTGTGGTGGAGGAGGCGTGATGCCAGGTGGTGGCGGTGGAGGTGTTGTTGGTGGAGCTTACGGTGGACCTCGCACTAATGTTTTCATGGTACGTGTCACGGTTTTGAATTACAGAATTAAATGCTTCGCGTAGTTCTGCTTAGTACTTCAGTGGAACTTGTCGTAAATGACATTCCGTCGTTGCTTTTGATTTATTTGATATTCCGTCGTTGCTTATTTTGACTTATGTGTTATGACCTAGGTCGTAATCGCAATTTACGAAACAACTTTTTCCTCTGACGACAGTTAGGGGACTGCGTACTGTTGGGATCAGCTTGCCGAAATAGTCATTTTTCAATTTTAATACTGTATTCGGCAAATGGTACAATAATTTAAGATTGCAAACTATAGGAAATGTTGTATCAGCTCATCTTGCGCTGTAAACGAATTCTCACCAATTTATCAATGTTTTCAAGCTTCGTTAGCTCTAAAAGTTTCTTCGATATTTCTTCACGATGAAGGGTTGTAAAGTAATTTTTTCTTTTTGAGCATACTGTGGGAGCATAGAGGTACTTGATATCACGTCTTGCGACTAGTCAGCAACGCGGTTTGTTAGTCTGTTTTGGGTTGAGTTTAGCACCTGAAATTTCTCCGTTTTCCTGAAGCGTACGTGTGACCAGCGTATCTTGTAAGCGACATCGTGATGCCTAGTTGCGACGCTGTTTAGTCGAGTTCATTGTTCGCTGTCTGCTTTTTCAAATTTGCTTGACGTCCACTGTTGAAACGGCATTTAAAACATTGCATAGGGTGATAAGTATAATAATATAATAGTTTATTTCGCCATGCTCATTCATAGTCCTACTCTTATTTTACAATTGACGTTGATCCACATGGGTTCGTGTCGTTCTGGTGTCCTATTTTTCACGTTAATTACTTTCACGTGCAAGTATTCTATTGTTAAGTAAATTTTCAACTGCGAGCAGTGCCTGTGAAAGTGATGGAGTCAGCACTGCTGTGCATAATGAAGTACGAATTATTTAAATAAGTAATTTTTACGAGTGACCTTAAAGAAGGTCGAGCCATATTTCTTCTGTATGGGTTCAAATATTTCTTGTACTCAATAGTGGTAGTCTGAACTTTAAACGCACACACGGAACTGAATCTAAATATTGCACTGTCCTTCATAATAGTATGTATGGTGGTCTCATAATTTGTTAATGATGAAGTTAAGGAACGATGCTTAATCTTGGGAACAACTTGAAAAAACAGGAATATTACTACATTGTTATTATTGCTTCTGGAAACAGAATAAAATTATTGCATCAGTTTTAGCAGCGTCATGACGTCAATTACTTTAGCCATTGTTTAGGCGTGTGATGGAATTCTGCGATGACGTTCTGAGTCACTAACGACGATTAACTGCTACCCGTTCCGTTGTGTGTCACTACACACCCGGATAGAGGAGTTGACTGCAGACACGGGTAGAGGAGTTGACTGCAGACGCGGATAGAGGAGTTGACTGTAGACACGGGTAGAGGAGTTGACTGTAGACACGGATAGAGGAGTTGACTGTAGACACGGATAGAGGAGTTGACTGTAGACACGGATAGAGGAATTGTGGACTGTAGACACGGATAGAGGAATTGTGGACTGTAGACACGGATAGAGGAATTGTGGACTGTAGACACGGATAGAGGAATTGGGGACTGTAGACACGGATAGAGGAATTGTGGACTGTAGACACGGATAGAGGAGTTGTGGACTGCAGGCACTGATAAAGAAGTTGTGGACAGTTTTGTTTCATCCATCTTAAACACAACAAGCGTCATTGTTTTCTGGTTTCGGTTGGAGTGATAGAAAAGGAGTTCTATGTTCAATCGAGTTGGGGAATGAAAACTGGGAAGCAAAAATTTTAAAAGCAAGAATTTTTTACTAGAATAATATTGCCACTATGCAACATAATTTGTCATGAGATAAAGATGATAGAGTTCCATCAACATTTTGTACACATACATCATGCAAGTTTTCAACTGCATCTGTTGATCACTGTTGAATGTAAAGTTTAGCAGTTAAACTTTGTACAGAAACTGAGAAACGAAACGCTATTGGAAAGATTCGTTGGAGCACAGCACTAGGTAAATTCTGATTAATTTCCTGTAGTTTTTATCTGTTGACAATTTTGTAAGCCATAGGCGTTTCAGCTGAAAGTCATTTTCAATGAATGGTGATTTGCATCGGTGGATCAGACATTCATGTAATGCTTTATTAGTTGATTAAGCTAGAAGCGTTAAATGCTCCACAATTGTGGCCGTTCAAACTGGTATAATGCTAGCGGCCGTATCCCAATTACCACACAATGCAACTTCCCAACAACGTGTTTCATGCTAGAGTTGATCACTTCTATAATGTCTTCATTGCGTGCTGAACATATATTTGATTGAAGATATAAATTTTCCAGTAATGGTGTTAATCTAGTTTAAAGCTGAATATATACACGAAACTACGGATGATGTTGACGTGAGTTAGTGACGAAGAGAAACTAAATCAAGTCATAGTTGAGTTTATAAATTGGCGGCAAGAATTCACTAAGACCCTTGCCATTATTCTCTGTCATTCCCAAACAGGAAGTAAAGTGTGTACTCTACGAGTCAGTGTGTACGTGCTTCCGCGTTTGTCAGTGGTACGCTTAGCAAGATGAAACTTCATATCGAGCTGGGACAACCTTTTAAGGCTCGTATTCTTTGATTATGTAGATGCTGTAGTGTGTAATATCACTTCTGGCTTGCTGTCTTCAGAGCCAACTCCCGAAAAACTTTGTAGGGAAAATCTCTCGAAGCTTTCAAGCAGTGCTTCGACCTCATCTGTTCTTCCTTATTACTTTCCTATTGCTGTGTCTGAGTTACCCCTAATTCAGAGCTTCATAGAACTTTTGACCGAGTAGAAATGAGGAACATTCTGCAAGCGTGACCGTGGTAACGTGTCACACAAGCGAGCTTCGTGATTACATCACGCGACATAAGCGTCGCTTAGTCTCGATCATCTCATTCATGGTGAATTAATTGCTTTATTGAACCCCTTACGGAAAAGTTATTTCTCACTGAACGAAATACATAAATTGTCACTCATATAATTTGTTTTTATTATTAGTGCCCAACTTTTGAATGAAATATTCGTAATATTGGGCTAAAATATCTTGTTTTTAATGTACTTTCGGAATGACAGGGGTCCGTAGAAGAATTTAATACCCAAAAACGGTGGTAAAGATTTTAAAAATTATAATCCAAAGAACTTCGCAAACTTTTTGAGACACTTCATACATGATAGTGAGCGTTTACATATTTATGGCTGTGCATTTGAAATTATGTGCCTTCTATCACTATTCACGATATGTGTTTATTAATCTGTACGGAATGCTTTCGTTCCTTTTTGACAAAAAAGAAGTTGAATTATGGGAGAAACGCTCACTATCAATTGCAAGCATATTTTTCACAATAAATTCAAATCTTTTTTTTTAACACCTAATCATGTGTAGTTTTAAGTTATTCTTGTATTCTCCAAAATCTAATAGAAAAAACAAGCAGATAATCTCCTATTTCTCTGATACAGCAGCCTTGCCTGGCCTTTTTTGCCAACAGCCGAAATATTTTCCTGATGCACCACTGAAGTCCAGTATCTAATTTTCCTTTTGTGCGACCTGCTAATTGGAGTTGACATTGAGGCTGCGGATCACTATTAAAGTATCACGATACTTCACTAAACTGTTCCGTCACGTCTTTCAATAAATTAAGGAAGTGATTCTGGTTGAAGACGTGCGAGACCGCACCGCATTTCTTGATCGAATATATGTCATTTAAACGGGCACGAGGAAGAGCAGTTCTCGTGTATGTTGCAACACAATTACCTCCCCTAGGCTAGCAATAACGGACAGATCAGTTTAGCTTGCAGTGACCGTGAGAGCTGCGGCAGAGAGACGGACTACGATCGATACAAAGCGTATACGCACTTCCTGTTGCTGTTGTTGTTGCCGTTGTTGTTGCTGCTGCTGTTCGTGCTGCTATTAATGCTGCTATGATTGATTCTGGTGCTATTATTGCTGCCGTTATCGCTATTACCGCTGTCATGATTACTACTACTGCTCTCATTTCTGTTATGATTGGTGCTGGTCAGGATGCTGATGATGCTACTTTTTTACATCATGATTAATGATTTAAATGGGAATCTGTCTGGAAGGCAAATGAATTGGGAACGGTTTTTATAGCGATATGTACTTGAATAGGATTTTCATAGCATCACGGTGCATCTACAAAACAAATTTTAGGGAGTGCAATTAATGTTGACCAGAGAAGCGTGATTGCGTTGGTTCTCAAATTTGAACGCTTAGGATGCGTAAAATTATGAGAAGGCTTGAGACTTTTGTAATTCTAATTGAACGTTGTTATGCGGAAGCAGGAGCCTCTGTGTTTGATACACAAGCGTGTAAAACGCGGACTACCGTCGCTGCATCTTTTCGAGATCGTTCATGAACAGCACATCTGAAGTCACGTAAGCTTAGCATCACTTCCGCGTGGTACCACCTGCCCTGGCGTGGTACCACCTGCTCTGGCGTTGTACCACCTGCCCTGGCGTGGTACCACCTGCCCTGGCGTGGTACCACCTGCCCTGGCGTGGTACCACCTGCTCTGGCGTGGTACCATCTACCCTAGTTGCATGGTTGACTGGTAGTACTATGTTTATTTATTCCATCATGAGTGACACTGACACCGTGATGGCACACACAAGCATCACTTCAATGAGGTACAACCAATTTTTTTGAGCAATTCATTGAGTGTTCTACACCATAGCAACTCGCCACATACCTCATATTGGTCGTGATCATGTGACTAGTGTCACTGTTACTGCATGGCAAGTCGTGCACCATATTCAATACATTTCATCATTGAAAACATGGATTTGCAATCTTTTACTGGAGGTTGTACATTTTCCAGGTACAATTAAACGTTAACTTAAATCAATGGAGGCATTTGACGTCGACTTAAAATATCAGTATGAGCTGGGGACTTCAGCGGTTTCTCTTCCGTAGTTCAAGCACCGCACTCAGAATATGATAGATTTATGATGGTTGTATGACTGAACTTCTCACTTTATATATCAAGTGATGCTGGAACGCCTGACAGGAGTAAAATGTTAAGTAAACTAGGGATAATAGAGACATAAGCAATCCAGAAATCCGCTCGTGAGAAGGGTTCATGATTGTTAACTTTCATATCAGAATTGTTTTAGAATAATATGATATCCAGAGATGTACTTTGGAGAGGTACACGAAAGTCCTCAAATTATAATTCTGTATTCAGTATAAAACCTAATCACGTGATGCTCTTCATTAGCATACGCATGCTTATGTGTATTAGAGTTCACTTCCTGACCAATTACTGTGGACGACACGCGAATAACCAGAGACATAGACAGCAATACGGCGGCAGTGTACGGAGTCTCACTCATATGAGACTCCATGGAAAATAAAGCCAAACGTACAAAACCATGAAAATTTTCCCGATTAGGGATATTCTTGTAAAACACCGGACGTAGCCTTTCAGATCTCGTACAAACCTCAAGATACAAGTTGTTTTTAACTCTTATCTGTCCGGAACTTATAATATTCGTGCCAATTGATTGCACAGTTTAGTGGTTTGTTTTGGTATAAATTTGTTGTGAAACAAATGTGTTCAGCCCGCATTTTTATTTTGTTTGTTCGTATTTTTTGTTCTACGCTTTTGGCGCTTGCGTTGCACATATTTGTGTATATGTGCACTAAACTTTGCTGTAGCGGTTCAATTTCAATGAAAAAAGTTCAAATGACTGCGATGTACCTCGGATATGGTACATGCGCAAAAAAATATTTAAAAAAAATTTTAATTTAGAAAAAGGCAGGTTTCCTTCTGTACACGTAATTAAATATCGTTACAGCCTTCTACACGCAATTTTACGAGTCCTTGTCAAAGTGTTAAAATACGAAATGCTGAAAATAAATATAAAATGGTATCAAAAAATATTCCCTGCTATGACATGAAAACTTCCATTTGATGTCGTAATTCACGTACAGTATGTTGTTTTCTGGGAATATTTTTTAGATTTTTAGCTGCTTAAGGGGATTGAATTTTATATTGGTATTAATTTGTAGATAGAGAGGAGCATGTGCATTCATTAGTAACAAACAGCGTACATCTGTACGCGTTTTATGTATTCGTGTCACCATCGGTGACACGAATATTGTGAGATTTTTGCGTGTGGAGAAATTATATTTTTCTCTTATTTAGTATCGCGATAAATAATGTATGATTTGTTCGGTCGTGAAGACATTTGGTATTTCGTAAGTGACGTACGGAGATCCCAAAGGGCGAGGATATCATCTAAGAAAAAATAATCTAGGAAGAACTTGATGTGGATGTGCCCTTGCACCAGCCTGCTGACGCGGAAGCATCGTCGAGCTTGTCATGATTGCAGGGTGTGTGGGAGGAGCATTTCGCCTCATTACTGGAGTGCATGCATGAGGATGTTCATTCGTTATTTATTACTAGATGATGGTGATAAAATAGTTAGTGGATGCTCACTTATGATGTAATAATTGGCGGATGCTATCTTATACAGTAACAATTTGTGGATGAACACTCATGTCTAATAACAAATGGATGCTAACTTTATTAATTAATGATCAGTGGATGATATTTTTATTTATACGCGTCGAGGAACTGGTTTTTCAAAATTATTGTGAATGTCTGCTCCATTGAACTGTGATTGAGATAAAATACATACCTGCTGTTCTGGTGATGTTTTTATACTTTTAGGTGTTGTAATTTATTCTCTTCCACTTTATTGACACGCTGACAATTTGACATTTAAAACTAAAATCGTTGAACAGTCTACGCACTTGCAAAAATTATATGGCATGTATTTCGATATTATACGTGGCTTCCTATGTACTAACTTCTGTCGAGTACGCACGCAACAACTAGTATGCGTCAGATTGAAGTGTATTTATGTTTCGCTGTTCATTCATTCATAACATGTGCTGTATATGCATGGAGTGAGAGCAAAGGAGTTGATGTACGCGTTCGTGCTTTTGAATCAAGTTATCTCATCTGGAAAAAGCTGAAGCCTTTTATTTAGTCCCGGAAGAGCTAGTGTTCAGCTTGAGAGGCATTACGCTTATTTCCTAATTAAGGCAACATGTGTATACTGAAGTTACTTGACTCTAATATATTCTCCCTTCAAGAGGCCGATTTTAGGAAGATTAGTTTCCACGAGCTTAAAATTTCGATGCTGTGATTTCGTTTGGAGGGATTTCGGGACCAAATGGGGAATTTTTTGCAAGATTTGCTTTTACGAGAGCAAAATGCCCTCACCTTGGTTTCATTTAGAACACTTGTTGTTAGGCATAATCGAGCATTTCGTGGTATTAACATAGAACTCACGCTAGCTCTGCCGTGCCCGTTACTGACGCTGCAGAGTCATGCCCTCGTCTCGATTTTGACGTGGAAGAGCGACGTATAATCTGGCGACATCCTATATTCCGCAGTCATATAGGACTACTGCACTCTTAAATTTATTTGCTTGAGCAAATTTATTATCTTATCAGTGGTTACCGTAGAAGGCATTCGTACATTAAATTCAATTAAGATACTAAACCAAGAACAAAATATAAAAATTCCTTGGTTTATAAGTTAACGAAGTTCAAGTAAAGAGACTTGATTAAGACTTTATCCGATTATCTATTTTTACACAAACTAATGCGATTTCACGAACGCGTGCATGATTTGATAAAATAAACTATTAGGTAAATTCCAATTATTAAAAAAAATGTACTACGAGTATGACAGTTGGGGTAAATGTGTTATTATCAAGGACTACTGTAAACCAAGTCCTAAGTTTATAGTACTCCTTGGTTAATATATAAAAAACTAAGAAATATCTACCAAGTCAAAATTCGTAGCATAAGCGAGGTTGTTGTAAAAAAACCTTCATAGCCTGAAGTTTCAACGTAATCTTTTGAAGACTTGACTCATACAATAATCTAAGGGCGAAAAAATAAGCAACACGAGTGCCTATTGCCTCATCACGGCACAGTTGGCAAGGTTGTTGTCTGCTTGCCAGCCGGCCAGGTTGGTAGTTGATGCCATTGGCAGCTAGACGGTTAACTGCAACCAAGCCAAGCCCTTGTCCCACAGTCTTACTGACTTTTCAGTCACTCAGTGTTCATGTGACCAGCGTGTGGTTCTGTATCGCGTTATCTGTGTTCCTACATTTAATCAGATACTGTTATTTCAAAACAATTCTTGATTACGAACCAATCTTGCAGGAGCTGATAAGGCTCAAATCAGATGTAACTTATGACTGTGATGTACGGTTATACTATAGGAGCAATTACAGCGACATAAATTCTTTCATAACGATGCAAGAGTATACTTCCACATAACGATTTCTTGCTTTGTTGTATTCGTGGTTTGAAATAAAAAAGAATGAACATATTCTTACTGGGTGTCGTTTGTACCTACAGTTAAAAATAATAGGTTTATGTTTCATATTTTTTCCTTTCAAGTGATGTGAGTCGAATAAGGGGTGAATTTAGAGATTAACGGATTCCAATTAATGTCTATCAACGAATTCTAACACGCTGTTGTTTATTCGCTCAATGTCCACATCAACGCGCACCGCTACTGATATAGCCGCCTCTCGCTGCATACCAACGTTTGATTTTCTTGAATTTTTATCCCTGGCCAAGTGCTGAAAAGAAATTATTTAGTGGATAAATAGTAGTAATTTGTAACTTGCTGTAAACGGTATATTGTTCAGTATTTTAGTGGTGGTGTGTATGGTTCTATATTTTAAACATTGAATTATATTCATTGGTGATGTGGTTTAATATTATTCAGTAGATGTACGGGGTATGAAATAGGGATTTCGTGCCTTGCGAATGTTAGTGGAATTGCGTCATTCGTTCTATGCTCATTTAGTGAATGAAGCTTTTTTTATATTTTTTTTATTAGAGTCACGGATATTTCTTGAATATTTCGCATTCCAAACAACTCGCTTCGGAAGAAAAATGTGAATGCCGTTCAAAAGTTAGAATCCAGGAGTTGACCCCCACCTATTCAGACGACAAGCTTCCAATTTTTTCTCGCAGTAATTCAAATGTGACAAACGCCAGATCAAGTGTCGGTGCATCTTGGGTTTTGTAAATATTTGTGGTGTGGGCTGTCAAGAGGGAGTGACGGTGGCGTCTAGAACACGAACGACTAAGACGTGTCACAAACGGATTCCATTAGTGTAGAATACGAGTACAGCATTGCACTTGGGATTGATGCAATATCGAAATTTCTGTTTCGAAAAATTAATGTGCAGTTAATTGTTGAATCGCTATTAAGTATTAGGATGCCAAAAGTTCAACCCCTGACTTTAAGTTTGTGAAGCAATGCATTTGTTTTCATAATGAATCCGCAAACGGTAGTTGTATTAGAATATAAAAGTTTAAAAAAAATCGGTTTCCTTACTACAGCATACATAATTCATGAAACATAAATTAATGCTAAGGACGAAGAAAGCTTACTCATGGAACTTTTTTCTTTACGATGAACTGGCAGGTTATGTCTCGATTTCGGGTCCGAAAGTAACAACAGCGAGTGGTGATCTCTATCTCCTCTGATGTATAAGGATGCCGCTTCATCGGCGGGTGGATTCAGTCCGTTAATGTGATACAGTAGAAGTCTTTTTAACCGGCACCCATGGGCATTGCAGTTGCCGGTTAATATCACCCAAGAAACCCCATCAATTCATGGACACGCTAGACATAAAGGAAAACAATAGCAATTGCTTAAAGAAGTTAAAGATCAAAAAACATTATTAATAAATATATAAAGCTTGGCCAGCGAGTGCCGGTTTAAAGGAATTCTGCTGTATTGCAATTTCGACAACGCTTTATCATATTGATGATTCGTGTAGATTTCGGTTATCATTATTTGTCATCGCTGCTTGAGTAATGGAAATTGAACGCCAGAGCCCAAAAGTTCAGGAATTGAAACAAGAACGACGTTGCATCATATTTTTTAATGTGATATCGTATACATTTCTTGCTTTATTTTTTTGCTGGTATGTACGTTTATCGATTTTGGAAGCGACTTTATTTTAAAATGTTGTATACGAATATGTTGTTCTCTATGATAACGGAATTCATTTGATCGTGTTTAGCAAATTAAAGATCTGAAATTATATTACTTTATGAAATATCTTGAATGCAACAGTTTTGATTTCAAAAATGTTACAGCGAGTTTTATGTTGCTTATACTTATTGTGTTTAGGTTATACCATTTACGTGTTTATTAGATGAAAAAGTACTGATTGTTACAAAAATTTCCTATTTTATCAAAATTTCTCTTTTACGTAGCACACTTGGCTCAATTCCATGTTGTTTTGACAAAGTTACTGATAGTAAGTTGAAGGATGCTTATGACATGATCTTGTTTAGCCTGTGTAGTCGAAACAAACTTAGGTATTCTATATACAACACATTTGTGCAAGTATTTAATAGATTTTCCAAGAATTTATAATACAAGTTCAGCTTAATTTGGTCGCTTGTTCAGGTTTTCCTTCGTGCATTTTGGCGCCAATGAGCAATTACGTTGTGAGATTTTTAATAACCCAGTTTTGACTAATGTTCCAGATACAAGAAACATTAGTTAGTAGTGATAAGAAATGAAAAAATATTACCGTGATTTTACTTCAACTCGAAGCCAGTTGAAGTATGAAAGAATAGTTATATGACTTCAATGGCTGTGACTTGTTGAGGAAAACTCCAGTGTTTATTCATACTTTGTGATCGTGTTTTTTATTGTCACTCAAGCATTTACTTGGTCTCCTTTGATAAGAGTTCGAGAAACCACTTACCTCACTTCACTCAAGGAAATTTTTTGTATCTGCAGGTTTTCTCTTCACGATGGATTGCTTCTTATGCGTCAACTTCCCTTTCAGGGTCGAGATCTTCTTTATTAGTCAATGTCTTTGACTCTATTTTTGTTTACATTGTCTTGTTCGCTTGTTCTCTTTACCTCATGACCAACAATTCATACAGCCAATATATTTTACATAATCACAAATGATAGATTCTTTGCATTTGCTTGCTTCATTCATTGGCATAGTCGAACTTGAGGACCGATATGATGACTAGCTCAGGCACGTCGTGGCTGGTTGCCGAGGTTTTGAAGGAGAGTCAAGGAGAGCTCACTTTAGCTCTTTTTGTAGCCTTCCTTGTGGCGTCTTTAATATGCTACCGTGCAACCAACAGCAGGAATTTGTCCAGCCCAAAACGATATAAAAACTTCCGACGATATTCCAATGGACTTGAGTGCAGCTCATCGCGTTCTACAGGCCATCAATCTTCATTGAAACGACCTTGTTCTGTGTATTCCTGTACAGATAACTACACCTGGCCAAACAGCTCTGTGCCACTGCCATCTACTGCACACCCGTTTTGTAAATTTGACCTTCCCAGCCAAGATAGACTTATCAAAAACCTCGGAAAAGTACAGACAAAACGCTTAGATGATGACTCTTCATTTTATGCATCGGACCTTGCAATTGCACAGCGAGTAACGGATTATCGGACGGCACAATCTTTACCATTCAAGTATGCCCGTTATGACCATGACTGCGATTTGGTGAAAAATAAGGCCAATTTGGGCAGAAATACTGGAGGAAATTATGCAATTGAAAAGAACAGCCTTTTAAATAATCTTCCAAAGTCAAGAGAACAACGTGAAAATTTCTTCAGACAATCGCAACTGCAAGGGGGCAGCAGTGTAGGCATACCTTCAGTGTCTTGCATACACAAAAGCAGCTGTGGCTGCGAGGTCGATTTAAAGGAAAGCTGCGCTGGTTTCTTCAGGCATCAGCCGTACTCTTGTTCCTACTCGGCTAACTATTCACATTTATGGTCACACTGCCGTTACGTTAGTATCTGTCTTGTCTTTGGTAGTGAGCTGGTTTAACATTATTTTAGTGCAAACATATAATTGATCATTTGTAATAATATTTGTTAATATTGTTTTGTTGGGTATATTTTTATTTTCAGGGTACGTAATCGAAATTGTAGTATAATTACTTATCACTGGTATAGTTTTCGACGGATAATGACAATGACACCAATATTTCGTTTGATTAATCATGAACATCGCACTTTCTTGTTGCAGTTGAGAGCTATGAATACGGTCGACACTCTTCTCATCGTCACACTATTCTTTCATTTCTAGTTATTTCGTGAAAAAAATTGTTTATGATCACATGTTTAGGGACATTTTGTTTTTACTACAAGTGCAATACGGTTACCGAGCTAATCTTAAAATATTCAGGTGCTGTTTTATATCTTTATTTTCGCGTCAATGTTGACATTCCTTTACCTCGTTAAATACATTCCTAGGAGAGGTCTGTGTTTCTAAAAGCATAGGGAAGTTGCAGAGAAATGTAGAACAACAATACATGCTTGTATTTTTGGAATAATTTCTTTACATCCTGATAGTTTCCAGGGTCGTTGGTTTGTAATTAATTTATCCCTTTATTCGTGGAATGGTTTGTAACTTCGTTTGTATCCACAGGACGAAGACTCTCCAACTGTGGGTCGCAGATCTACTGGTGGCTTCAGCGAGACTAGTGGACTTGTTGGTCTCAGGAACATTGGCAACACTGTGAGTTCAAAGATATGACTTGTTTAACACGTTGCCTCCGATTGCCTGATTGGTGTAAAACTTCACTTTGTACGCATAGTCACTAGAAGGATATGAAAAAATTACAGAACCTAACCTAAGTGGTACACATACGTACCACTTCGGAGTCAACGTGTTAACCCATTAGCGCCCATCATACTATGTATAGAAGGTCAAGTCCATTAAAAATCATTCACTTCACCCTATATTCTAAATGTTTCGTTCTAAAGTTGGGCATAAAAAGGTGTAGATATAAGGGGTAATTTACGTTATGTTTCGTTCAGTGGAGAAATAATTTCGGCGTTAGGTTCATTTAGCCTTTATAACCTGTCTTCAAATGTGGACCGTCAGTGTTAACGGGTTAATGTCTATTCATTTTCCGGTGCATCCCTTCTCGTGTGTTAGTTAAACAAGTTTAGTAATTCATTTTGCTGCACTTATCGTGTTCACTTTAATTTAGCCAAGCCATCGCATGACTGCAATCATGAGATATTTTTAGGATCCGTGTGATAATTTAAATTTGGCTTTTTCTTAATCACGTTATTTTTTATTTTTTCTCATAAATGTCATGCTCTACTGTACTTCCAATTTTTTTAATATATATATATATGTATATATTTTTTTTTTTGAGATATTCGTCCGCGTTGCTCCTGTTGAAAATGCCTTGTAGTGACGATGATTTTAAACTTTTCTGCAATAAAAATAGCGATGAAGTTTAGCGCAAAGTACTTATGTTTAGAAGCTAAGTAAAATAAATTTTACTACACTTTTTGTTATATTCTATCTGTGCATAATTTTAGAATTATTACTTTTGTGTCATTATGGAAACAGTTTTTTAGAAAAAAAATCATGGAAATGCCTAAGTTTACTTTTTTTAGCATTTTATAACTTACATATTGAGTGTATATCAAATGTTAATGTGCTGGATGCAGTTGGCAACTCATTATTTATAATAGATATATTGCTTTCAATGATGATTGCAGCGTCGTACCTACAACACGCCTTGTAAAGCATACGGCCCTAGTCCTTGAATAAATTTACGGGGCTTAATTCGGGGCTGAAACTACTGCCAGTTACAGCCTACAACAGTGCTGAATATACACAGTGCGGCAACATAACTTCCTTTTATTCAGAGCAAAGCACTTTGAAAAAAAGGAAGTTATGTTGCTGCACTTTGTACAAGCAAATAAATGATCCAATTTTTAATTTTGTTCTATAATCTAATATCCATGTTTCCGTACTCGAATTTACTATTCACCTGTGTTGCAAGCGTTCAGTTCTGTAGTACAACGCAACATTTGCTTTGCAGTGCTTCATGAACAGCGTGGTGCAGTGTCTTAGCAACACACGGTGCCTGCTGGAGTACCTGGTGAAGGAGGGGTACGCCGGAGACATCAACACCTCCCTCTCCACCATGAAAGGCGACCTTATTAGAGGTGAGGTGCCTTCTCTGCTGAGGTAGAATTACATCGTTGTGTAACTCGATAAAGGTAGAATTGTATACGTCGTTGTAGGACTCGACGGAGGTAGAATTGTACACATCGTTGTATGAATCGAGAGGTAAAATCACACCGTTGTATCACTCCGTATAATGTGTTGTGAATTCCAAAATTACGGTCACTTGTCATGAATTTTTTTGGAGAAGGGTTCTCGGAAGTAACACTTGTACGACTTCTATGGTGATATGGGTTGCTAGGCTACAGTGTCGTGTGGATTCCAGTGTAGCCCTTCGTTGCCGCGTGTTGTGTGGTATTTCATCGAGTAAGATTTTGGCTAGTGATATATTTATTTCTATGAAATGATTTGTTATATTTGTTAACAACTCGGTTATAATGGAATTGTTAAACGTTTTTCACAAACAATTCAGATTTACGATTAAGGTGGAAGGTTTGCTGTAAATGATCAAAGTCAAATATCTAAATTTTTTTACCATGGACCTTTTGATGAATTAGTAGTTTTACAAAAAATGGAGTTAGTGATTCAAATCCTTTTTACGCCAAGTACATGACTGTCCTGTTTAGTAAATTATTGATGACGTTAGTTTTGTGAACTTTTTTCTGATAGATTATTTCCGTTACAGCTTTTGGAAACTTGATCAGCGAGATGTGGACGGAAGGCGATAGCAACAGGGCCCTCAATACCGGACCTTTCAAGACGCAGATACAAAAATTTGCACCCACTTTTACAGGTTGGTAACATTTCAGTATAGTAAAGCTTTACGGGACTGTGGGGAACTTGCTAGGCATCTGTTCTCCGACAGGCAAAGTCGGTTGTGAGCTAATAATTTCCAAGAATATATTGATATTGTAGGTAGCTGGTAACGAAAATATTTGTCAAAAGTAACTAATAATAGGATGATTGCAGGAGCTGACAATTGGCGAAGGAATTTGATCACTGGAAGTGATAATAACGGGAACACTGAACGAGTTTACAGCGTATTGCAGAGGTTTATTTTAGTAGTATTACTAGTAACGAAAATATTACTTCAGGGTTTTATAAATGACTCGGTGCATAGAATGATGAGTGAAGTGATGGATACATTTTTGAACATTGCGGTAGTTTAGATAACGAAAAGAAATGAATTAAAAGCGTTTAACTGTAGCAGTGACTTCTAAAAGTAAGATGAAGATGTGCCAACTCTTTCGAACCTAGAACTTAGTCCGAGATTTGAATAGATGAAGTGAGAGCTCTAGTTGATATAAAATTGAGGTACGACAATAGGGTGCAGAGGTTTGCGTTGTAAGCTATTTTACAAAATTGAGAGACGTACAGTTGGATTATTCTCTCTGGTGCGTGAATGTAACGAATGCACGTTATCGTCCCTTATTTAATATTAGTTCGTTTTTTGAACTTTGGAATATGTGACAACTATAGAAGAGGTATGAACGACACGAGAATGAAGGGGAGAAACTTATGATGTCTGGAAATGTCTCAAGACGTGGGTAACTTGATGTTCAGTCTGGTAGCTACTTAGCTTAGTCTCATTTTCACTCCCTACTAGCCTTGTGTAAGGGTTTTCGTTTCATTAATACTATATAGCTAATCGTTTCTTATTTCGTATAATATATCGAAGACCTAGGTCACTTCAAAAGATAGAGGTTGTTTCCGTTGCTCAATTGGATGTCTCATACAAAAAAATATATTTTGATAATCTTGGTAAGATTGCTGTAGGTACACCAACTTGGAACTATCGGTTAATTATCAGCTTCTTTATCGGACTAACTTGCTCTGTCATGTCTGGATTTTTTGCTGTGGAATTTATTGACCTTTTATGCATTGATATTTTTGACTTTTCTTATCACTGATAAGATTCTCCTGCAGTGTGTAAACAATGATAAACCAAGTTTTTGGCATCACAATGCAACGTTAATGGCTTATGCTGCTGTCATTTAACGCTGAAAATTTATTCTTAATCGATAGTTCATTCTCCGTATCAGTTTGAAAAAATTGACGATGCCTGAAGGAACTTCAAAACTAGGGAAAGGAATACACAAATAGCTTTGGAAACTAGAAGTGCAGTAAATTCGTTTCTGTCTTCTTTCGTTCTTTGATGACTGGAAAATTATTTTTTCTTTAATTTAGGATATTGGACTATTCAAAATTAACAGATGTTTTGCTGTTACTATAATGAGCCAGTTCTTATCTTAGTTTTCTTTTTTCATCTTTTCTCACGCTGGTCAGATATCGTGGAACCGATATAGACGTAGTTACGTCATTCATTTTCTATATTTTTGCCCACTGAGGTTCAGTTTGACAATAGAAATATGAAAGTGAAATTTCAGATTTACTATCAAACGCAACTTTAAGTAGAAGGCTGCAATAAGTAAAACAACTTATTTGTTCGAATCCTGATATTGTTCCTGCCCACTTCATTTTTTCCTTCAGCATTGCTTGTCGTTTAATAGAATCGGCTTTGAGACGAAACTAAAGATTCTCACCTTGGTCTTAATCTCGCGTCGTTTTCTTTCTTGGCGTCAAAACCAAGGAACCGTCTAGCTACGCTATCTGAATTGGGAAAATCATGAACAGAGACGCACTATCACGAGGACAAGTGAAGGGTGGACAGCACTAGTGGACTACTTGCATTTTTTCCCGTGGTAAATATAATATATTTTCCACGGGAAAAAATGCAAGTAGTCCACTCCCGTGCTGTCGCTAACACAGCGCTGACAGAGGCGATTACGATCCAGTAGTTTACTATATGAAGGGTGGACAGCACTAGTGGACTATTTGCATTTTTTCTCACGGGATAAAATGCAAGTAGTCCACTAGTGCTGTCCACCCTTCAAGTGTAACCGAGTGTTGGAGATTATCGAGACAACGCAGCTCCATGCACTCTCAGCCCTTCGTGCACACAACCTTTTCAAACGAGTTATTCGACACCACCTATAACGTTCCCTCAACTGTACATGCTACTTTTGATGCCTCTCTGACGATCTCTCGATCTCGCATCCAAAGACCATAAGACAATTCCACACTTTCACATCCCGGTCCACTGGCGTTTCAACGAGGTTTGCAAAGTTACTATATTACAAGTTTTTTATCACACCACATTGCTAAACTTAAATTTCGTAACAACTGCAGTGTAAAAACAGTCAGACAGCATGAACAATACTGGAATCTATTTTGGTGTTAAATTTTGTCCCCTCGGATGTTCTTCTATAACGAAACCATTATGAGTATGGATTTCTATTGAATCTGAAGTGTTTTCACTGAGTTTCATAGACAGAAATTCAAGCGCGAGACACCCGGTATTTCTTGGCGCGACATCTTTAATCTATCAAGAAGTGTTAGTGCATACCAAGCTAATGTAACCAATCCTGCCGAATATATTTTGTTAAGTAGATACCTAACCGTAATTGTATACCTAAAAATGAGGCCTGGGCTAAATGATAACTTTCTTTCCTCGGTGTTGCACTTACGTAATTATTAACCTGTTTTACAGACTAGGAAGTTCTCAAGATCTGTGTACGTCTTCAATGTATTTTAAGACTTCAATTTGAATCAACTGCAGTTTTTCACATTAACCCTTTAGCGACGAAAAGGACCATACTGTCCTCTTTTACGGTATTCGGGAGAATTGTTCTAATAATTAAACAGTGAGCAATATGAGGTTGCTACTAGGTTTGAACGCGGCGGCATGTTACAGCGTCGTTCTTTTGGCTGTCTGGCTCTCAGCGTGCTTCATTGCATCAGTGTACAGACGGTCTTTGTGAGCTTAAACGTAGAAACTAGAAAAAGAAATTCGTCGCTGAAGGGTTAATATTCATAATAATCATAACAGACTTCATATGAGGCATTCCTGCGAGTACTTGAAAAGTTTAATATGCGTGCACTTTGCAGGCTACCAACAGCATGACGCACAGGAGTTCTTGCGTAAGCTACTAGAGGGTCTCCACGAGGACGTTAACAGGGTAACCGTCAGGCCCAGACCCATACACACGGACATCGATGATAATCTCGAGTGAGGATGATTATTATTAGTATTATTATTCATAAGCATTATTGTTATTCGTTAGTATTGTTATTATTCATAACAAATCTTGTTCGTATGTATAATGCGATTGGAAGTGATAATAGTCGCGTGGTTGCGGTTATAATAATCGTCAAATAGTTTGGCAAATGTTGCGCCTGGTTCTTCATGTAACTGACGGTGCAATTCCTCTGGCCTCTCAACTTCCAATGAAAATATGTAGAAATGAATACAAGCAAGAATAATGCTAACGTGACAGATGCCCTAGCAAGCATTGTATACTGACAATACAAGAACTGAATGAAACTAGTTTATTTAATTGCACTTGCAGAATAATCTCCGAGGGCTAATTTTTGGGGCCACTGTCACATTGCTTTTACATTTTTTGGTATAAGAATGTCAGGGCCAAATGCTTCCATGAACATGAAGAATTTTTCATTTGAATTTTTTTTATAAAACTCTCAATGAGTTCAGCGACCTTAGTGTTCCATTCTCCTTCCAATCCGCCCGCCGTGAAACTTACTGCAATTACCTCTTCAATTTATTCTGTCTCGTTTTCTCGTAAAGTTTTAACTCTTTTTAATCTCATTTCGTGCGACAATTTTACTAAAATGAGCTTCTTTTCTTCAGTGACGACCAGAAAGCAATGGAGTCTTGGAAACGCTACCTCCGTTTCGATGACAGTAAAATCGTGGACATGTTCGTGGGACAACTCAAGTCAAGCCTACAGTGTTCGTATTGTTCCCACACGTCCGTCACATTCGACCCCTTTTGGGACTTGTCGCTGCCCATACCCAGCAAGTCCGGCAATGTCAGACTGAATCAGTGCCTCGATCTCTTCACAAAAGAGGAAGTCATGGACGGCGATGAGCGGCCCGTGAGTTATAGTACCTTCCGTTTAGACTTCAGGGCTGTCCAACGTAATATTGTCTACACATTAGTTAATACTTCATGCTCTTAAAGCTACGCAGCTTTGTTGGAAGTGGTTTGGATTAATATTAATGTCTACTCATAAATTACATTTTTTATGCTCTTACATACAAACAAATCAAGCTGCTGATCGTAGAAGGTTGCATGGGTTTCAAGCTTATAGGTAAGGGGGTGAAGAGTGCATAAAATTTGGGAACAAAAGATTTAGATTGTTCGTACGGTTGTTTTCTGTTTTTGTTAAAAGAAACGAAGTGTGTTTTTAAATTATATGTAGGTGCCAAGTGTATGGTATCATGAGTGGATGAAATATTTTTAATCATCGGAATCGATTTTGAGAGACCATGCTGGGCACCTTTGCAGTGGACCTGAAAGATGTATTTTCCTGTCAAGTATGACGAAGAAAGGACGCTACTGGGTGTCTTGATACTGATATATTTTCAAAACTATTAAAAACTTGTTTCCAGGTATGATCTTAAGTTTCATTAGTTCTTAACGAGAGTTAAGAATTGCGAGGATTCAGATATTGCCAATGATTCATGTGTATTAATGAAATTATAAGATTAAATTTTTACAGCTCTCTGATTAACGTGAGATTATTTCAAATAAAGTAATATATCTATTAACTATTAAATTTTACGTTTTTCTGAAATTTCTTGAGTGTGTTTATAACATTATTTTTTAAATGAAGCATTTTTTTTATTATTGAAGTGTCCTACTTGGTCATTAGGAAATGACATAATTTCCTTCATCCTCCCAGACGTGTTCAAAGTGCAAAGAACGCAGAAAAATGACCAAGTCCTTCAGCATACAGAAGTTTCCGAAAGTTTTAGTACTCCACCTGAAACGCTTCAGTCCCACCGAGAGATGGAGAGGCAAACTCTCCTGCACCGTCGAATTCCCAGTGGAAGGCCTCGACCTCTCGAAGTATGTTGCATTTCTTCTTAACTAATTCTAGAGTTGGCATGATAACTGTTTGTCTGATCTCACGTGTGAACTGGACATCCTTCCATGCCTGCAACTTAGCATCTTTCAAATGTTCTATAGTTGATATAAAAATTGAATTTCTTTCTGAAAAGAAAGGAGTTGTCAATTATACGTCACGTCACGTCACAAGTTTTTAGCCCAGTAAGAAACCTTCGAAAAGTATGAAGATTTAATTGAAGATGATGCCGTTTTTTCATGGAAGAGATTCGAAAGTGAAGTGTTTGATAATTTATTGTAGGGTAAAAACATCGTGTATTGTTTTAGCTTCCTATTTACAATCTGGTTTACCTGAGCTCTTTAATCTGAATATTTTCTTTCAACGGTTCTGCTACTTAGCATTAGGCTTACAAATGTGTTAAGTAAATTTATTAGACAACTTCCTTTTCAAATGTACGTTGCAATATCAAATTGAATTGCAATATCAACTTTTATAACTGATACGTACTTCTTCCGCACGGAAACAGTTGGTGTACAGTTGGGAACATACTACGGTATTAATGTTCGAGGAAATTAATTCTTTCTCATTGTTTCTTGTACGAGTACTTTTTAAAAGTATATTGTATCTGCTAAATTTTTAACTTTTTTCCCTCTGCACCAAATTTTTCTGACCAACGTCAAAAGTTGTATGAACCAACTGTTTCTGGCCAGAAGGAGTTGTATAATTATAAGTATTTTATTATATCACTCCCCATAACATAGTTTCAATTCAATGTTTAAGACTTCATTATCTCATGTTTTCACAACTAGGACTGAAACGTAACTCTCTCCTGACGCAAAATTTTTTTTTCAGATACGCGTCAAATTCACGGTCATCGAGTTTGTATAATTTAATCGGCGTTGCGAATCACAGCGGTACCACGTACTCGGGGCACTACACCGCATTTTGCAGACACCCCTACTCCATGCAATGGCACGAGTACAACGATAGCAGGTAGAGTGGTTCATAGTGGTAACATATAGTGGTTTGTTACCAAAGAAGCGTAGATGTCTGAAAATTTGATAACCTGTTTACAGTAAAAGTTTTTTTTAACCGGCATCCATAGGACTTTGCAGCTGCTGGTTAATATCACCCAAGTAACCACAAACAATTCATAGACACGCTAGACATAAAAGGAAAACAATATCAATTGCTAAAAGCAGTTAAAGATAAAAACAATGACTAAAGCTTGGTCAGCGAGTGCCGGTTTAAAGGAATTCTACTGTATATCAAATTATTATTCCGTATGCAGGAATATGTTTTGAAAATAGTACAAACATTCTTAGGTGAAACAAACATTGCTTTATTTTATGAGTTAAGTGTCTCAGAAATAATGGCACGAATGATGAACGGCATTTTTCCTTGCACCATTGTTTAGTTTACCTTCAATAAATTTCCCTTACGATTGTTATGAGCACAGTATTAATCTTTAGGAAAGCTAAAAAATAGGATTTTGATGCTGTAGGTAAAATACATGAGTGAATGCCAAGTTACTTTGCTCCTTAACCCTTTCGGTACTGACGGCATCTTTGGTAGCCGCAGTTATTTTTCGCCTATTAAGATGCAGAGCAACACGTGTGTCTGTGCAAACGCTGGTAGGGCAGTGCAAGCTACAGTTTGATCAGGACAATGCAGTGACCGTAAAACATCACAAAGCATCTTTTTTTAAATTTGATGTTAAATATGTTGAAAAAGGTTCTGATATTTGCATCATGGTACCGAAAGGGTTAAGGCAGCAGCTCGTGAAATGCTGAATGAAAACCAGTCCTAAATAAGGAGTATTAACGCCTTTTTCTTAGCATTTATAAATATCGATGATGAGAAAAATTCTTATCACATTCCAATTTATTTTAACATTTAAAATAGTAATAAATTGATGTGCTACTTACTAATATTCAAGTACAAAGAAATAGATAAGAGAACTGAAAAATGATTGTTGAAAACATAGTTGAATTACTGAAGTGGTTATATGATTGCTGTAAACTACTTGTGCTGTAATGTAGCTATGAAACATATTTAGTGAGTTCAATTGATATTTTATACTTGGTGGTATGAAATCAATGCTAATGTTTGTACTTTATTTTACAGAGTGACGCCCATGCCCTCACGCAGAGTATGTAGTCCGGAGACCTACGTCTTATTTTTCGAGCTGTGCTCAGCTAGCAAATTGTAATGACGGTCTAAGTTATAGCATCCCTTTTTATTGATACTCTTAATTATCTGCACTTCCGGGGCCTTGTTTTATGAAGCCATACACTCGATTAACGCATCATTTTATTAATTCTTCAACGGATCCGAGCATTTCAACGAGAAGAGGTCTCACCATTATTTGAATCTTCATCATTAAAAATTTGCTGATCTCAATTTTTAGATACGGTAAGTTTTGATTGCCAATTTTTAGATTCTCGTTAACTTCCCGGCGTTTCTTCTCTACCGAAAGGAAAAAACGTATGCCGTAATTTGAGTACGCTCAACAAGTTGTCAGTGATATTTAAAGCAATGGCGTTAGTACAATTCACCTTTACGTGCTGTGACCATTTATAATATTCTGATTACGACCCAAAATCATGTATCCAATGAAACCATAATATTTGAACCTTTTACGGCAATGAAAACTTTTTGATTAAT
Source organism: Trinorchestia longiramus (assembly GCA_006783055.1). NCBI lineage: Eukaryota > Metazoa > Arthropoda > Malacostraca > Amphipoda > Talitridae > Trinorchestia > Trinorchestia longiramus. Next base: position 174,289 of record VCRD01000562.1, read on the forward strand.
AATTTATTTTGCTGAATTATGAAGTTACCAATGTATTTGTTTATTATGAACGATCGCCTTAGCAATTTCGCGGTGCCATCCCTTCGACTTGTAAGGAAATAATCCAGTCGTTCTCTGGACCGAAGTAAGTCATGAATTTTCATTTGTGACGGCGATATCGCATGTGTTTGTATATTCAGAAGTAAAGAGATTTATTTATTAGTGAAAATATACGTTCGCTTCATACCATAATTTACCGATGATATCTGTACGAATGAGCTAAGGTCTAATAATGTTACATAATTCTTTGCTCTTTAAATTTTTATTGTTGTTTGTTATTTAATAATTGATTGGTGCTTACATTACTTCATTGCTATTAGTTTGTTTATAATAAGCAAAAATAGAGGCGTTACGATTGCTGGACCATTTACTCGATGTAATTTGAACGTTCAGGGCACTAGCCTGTGTACTCGCACGTTTTGCCATTTTTAATTCTATACGAGCAGGCTTTAGAGATATTATGTACAGTGTCGCTCTCTCACTGGTATCGGAGACACAAGCAGGGGTCACTGACCTGTTATTTTGGTTCTAACTGAAAGGTTTCTCAAACTATTCAGAGTTGTTATACGGCCTTCAAACTCCTGCGCGATTCCAAACGTCCCTTTCTGTTCCTTTGCAACTTACTTGGAAGGTTCATTAAATCCATTACTCATTGGGAAGAACGAACGTACTGTACATAGTTTTTACTACCATTGATGATTAAGACACTGCCAGAACTTGAAATAGAATTAAATTCTAGGCTTTGAAGTGGATTGATAAAGTTACATGACTCTTCTCCAATTTCTGAGGCCTTCGAATTTGCATGCTATTTGTTCAATGCTTTTTTGACTGTGTGAATGCAAATATGGGCTAACTAACTTCGCATTCTTAGTAGTGCAACTCGTAGTCCTATATTTCAACGTTTTCGTTGGAAGCAAAACTTAGTTTTGAATGAGAGCCTTTTCCTTCTTTAATAGATTCATCATGATTCAATTGAAAATTGTTGCAATGTATTTTCTTCGCTTCTACGACGCGAAAAGTTTCTCGTACTTGTATAATACTGACATAATATAGCAAAACAAATGCAATTTTTTGAGTATAAAACTTGAAAAATTATGCTCTGCTACTTCTGTGAAGGTTGAGTCACAAATTTATGGTTAATGTAACTCGATTTGAAACGGATACGTGCTGTTAGATAATACGGTTTTATGAAATTGCTGGAGACGTCTGCAGGATTTCGTACGTGATGTTCGAGGAAACTGAACATGCAAAATGCGAATGTCGCCATTTTTATACGTGCAATAATATTAGTTCACTTACCATGTAATAAATTATACTTTAACTAAACATTTGCTCTTGCTCAGATTGTGTACGTTGTGTGCTGCTTATTATATACGACGATTTTATTTGTGCTCTGTACATAATAAGGTAAGGAGATGCGACAAGCTGCTCAGAATGGTTCGAACATTTATGTATGTTGCGCCTCTGTTTGCTAACCAGGATTCATTTAAATGTTTGACATCTTGCAGTATCAACCTAGCAAAGGTTTCCTAGATAGGAGGTTCCATTTGTATCATCAGATGTGTAAAAATTTTTGTGCACAAATTTCTGTAACAGTTTTGAACTAATTTTTCAAGAAATCCGCGTTCATCAAACCAAATTTTCGAAAATTTGCGTCAAACAAATTATCGTTTACTACTCACGATTTATATTCGGTGATATTGGCGTTGAGTAGCAAATATTTTGAATTTGGTCTTCCGTGTAACTGAGCTTTGAAAGAGGTGCTAACGGCAGCACAAACGTAACTAAATCTATCGTACACATTATTGAGCAGTGTCGCTGTAATAATCCTGTGCGGAGGTTAATTAATTAATTAATTCGCATCTCAAAGTAATTGTGACATTATGTCTGTAAGACATAATTACAGAACCCCGTTCAGGAAAGGGAAACTTTTAGAGTTTCGGTAGGATTATTTTGTCTACAATGTAGTACTAAAGTAGCAGCGCGTGTTGAAAGTCCATTGATACAGATTTTTGTGGATTCTACCTACGGTAAGATTAATGCAAAGCCAAATTAATGAAGAATAACGTCAAGTAACAACAGAGCCAATAAACGGTTACAAATAAACTTTCAAATTCTAATCGCTTTCCTTAAAATGTCCCATTCATGGTAATAACAGTGAATTATTTATTAAACTATTATCAAATTGCACACACTCGCGAGAGTTACATTAATTGAGGGATACTGGAACCTTCTCCGGCGCAGGGCTGCTGCTGTAGCAGCAAGGCTAGTCAAAGATGGTTGCGCACTTTAAAGAACATTTTTCGTCGAGTGTTGCCCACCATTTTGATTTTGTTGATGTACGTTACGTTTAATCCATTCATGTTTACTTTACAATTACATACAGAAGAAAGTGAATTTTTATTTACCCCTCCTTGCGACCACAGATGATGAATTTGCAAGTAATAGCTCTATCAATTCTCACCTTTGCAAGGCAGTTGAAAAAGAAATTTACTCTAGGGGAGAAATTTTCACCAACAAATAAAATTCTGGTCCAGAGATGTAAACTCCCAGTGGAGGCATTCGTTTGAGCTTTTTCAAGACAATATTGTCAATTTCGATACCAGGATTAAAAGGATGTTGTCAAGACAACCATTACCGTACACCCTTCTTATCCAAGCTAATGTTCAATGTACTGTTTTAAACCTGGTTATCATCAATGCAAAATTCGGGCAGCTTTATGCCCGTAGAAAAATGATCTACACGTCATTATGCAGTGAATGTTCTTTCGTCTCTCAATAGTAATGGAGGCTTTTTTTTTCAAGACACCTACAATAATCTTAAATCAGATTCTAGGTCTCAACATTCAGTGACTGCATATTTACTTCACACAAGTCTTCGAAAACATGGCGGCTGGACACAATCTAATATTAAAGCCCTAAATCCGTAGCTTGGAACTTCGCAAACGAAAAAATACGTACAATTATTTGCAGGAAACGCTCACTGTCAAGACGTCGCTCTGGTAGCCAGCATGGCGTTGATCTGCCAGATGATCTTGCGGAGCTCGTCTATGATATCCTTCAAGTAACGCGACCGCATGCACAGTTGCTGCACACCAACGTATCTCATTAGAAAACGTGCTTCAAAAAAGCAATGTAAAGGTTTCGTAATTTTAGCACTTAATTCGCGTATTTCTTCACGTAATCGACAATTCAAAAAACGTAATTCGAGTTGACACCAGAAACAAAAACAAAATTATAGTTCCAAAATTTCAGTCTATACATACTGATGCATCGTCGGTAAGACATGCTGTGATACAATTATTTGTATGCCTACCAACAATAACGATTAAATTATTTCAAAACTAAGAACATCCAAACTTCCATAGTTCTATACCTCAAATAAGAGGCCCATCACGACTAGGTCTCACAAAACAAGCTGTTTACTACAGACTCACATCAGATACTCATGACGCATTGTTATTGCATTGAGTTCAAACAAATGAAGCGACTATTAGAAACCTCTACTTTCGGCGGAGGGCGCCTCTTCAAACTAGCCTCATGAAGACTGCATCCGGGGTGTAAAAAAGGGGCGAATAGAAAGTAGGGCTGCTTCCCGTTGAAATATAGAGGTTCTATTAGTTCATTAGTCAGTTTTGTTACTTGAAACAAATTCATTATTCTTCCAGATCGTCTTAAACTCCCACCTCTCCAGAAATCTAGCAACTCAGCAAATGAGTTCACGTACATATTTGGCTTCTTTTAACTGAGAAGACTAGGATGATCTGCTACACACACTTTGTTATAAAATCGCGTTTTTTGTATAGGGTGGCCCATAAATAAGGTACTTTTTAAAACTATTATAGCTGTAAAACTACAAATGGTAAAAAGACTTGGTTAAATCAGAATGAATGAGGAGATTTCAAAGTTTTCTACCAGCGTATCAAGTCTACCCACAATATAATACTAAGAATGACCGTAGTGTGTTGATATATTTATTTATACGTTTCGTGTCACGCTCTTACGAATAGATAGGAAGAAATTAGCACTGACGGTCTTGGTTTCAGTTCACTGGTAAATTAATACACTCATTTTCGCTGTACAAGTGCATTATAATAAGTCACTTAAAAAAAATTAGACATCCAGAGCCTTATATACTCGAGTTTGTATCGTGGATACCGAGTTCGGCGGGGTATTGCATATTACAATATACATACACAAGCTCGCAGTTGCTTTCAGTAATGCTTAATTTCTGCATCTAGGATATGACACGAATGGCTATAACTACTTCTATTGCAGTTCAATAATACTGTATTCTAAGTGTTTATTACCGTCACAAGAAAAATAAATTACCTTTGAAATAAGTTTAAGCATGGAAAAAACTCCACTCGAAAAAAAAGACTGAATCGAGAGCGAAAAAAAGAGCGAGAGAAAGATTATCTCAAGAACAACAACTGCCATCATCATTTGCCATCATTTTTGATGGCACGAATACACTAGTCACAACATATTGCCCAAAAAATTGCTACGCAATGGAACAACGAGCAAAAATAGTGGAACTTTACTTCCGATGTAATTGTTTGGTTACTACAATTCAGAGAAATTACAGGAATATTGATGGTATTGAAAGAAGTCCTTCGAAAAAGTGCATAAAAAACTGGTATTGAAATTTAGAGAAACTAGGACAACAGCAGACAGACAACGTTGTGGCAGGCCACGGACCATACGAACTGGTGCTTCAATTCAGCTTGTTGCAACGAGTGTTGCTGATCGGCCCAAAACGTCTACTAGGAGACGTCCAATTCAACTGAGAATGCCACGTACCTCACTGCAACGTATTTTGGTAAAAGATCTAAAGTATCATCCATATAAAATTTAATTAACTCAAGAACTCCATTCTTCAGACTACCAAAAGCGATTAGATTTTGCGAATAGATTTCTGCAGCTTGCAGAAAATGAAAACTTTGTAAAGAATTTAACAATGACTGATGAGGCACAGTTTTACCTCAATGGTTTGGTTAATAAGCAAAATTGCAGATTCTCAGCTTCAGAAAATTCGAAAGAAATTCATGAACGTCCACTACACTCAGCTAAAGTAACAATATGGTGTGGCATCACGTCTTCGTGATAATAATAGGTCATTTAAAAGATATTGTATTCCATAGTTAAACGTATTTAATTGTATCATTTATAAATTTATACTAAACTTTAAAATTTCCTCTTTCATTCTGAATGAATCTTATCTCTTTACCATTTTTAGTTTTATAGCTATAATAATTTTAAAAAGGAACTTCACTTATGGGCCACCCTGTAAAAGTGAAAACAGAAAATTTAGCAACCAATATCAGAGTGATAATAGTTCTCTAAACACTTTTGAGTCATCAAAATTTGGTACACAAACGACGCTTAATATTATTTTTACAGCTTCATTTTTTTCTTTTACCTAAATTGCATTGAAATTACTGAACCTCTGTGTTGGTTGTTACTTGCTTAAAGCTTATTACTTAACTACCAGCGCAAAATGTATTACCTCTTTGAGGTCCTGGACTTCCTCAGCGTGATGTCTGTACGAGTCACTTTTCTTCTTCAAATCAGGACGACTCTCAACATCATCGCGATATGGTATTAATGACTGCACAAATGAAAAGGAATTATTGAATCAAATTAAAGAAGCACATTTTCAAATACAATAAAACCCTTTAGTTAAATGTATAATTAGATGAGAAACTATAACTTGGTTGACCTTCCTCTCCCATTATGTGTTATGTATGCCATGGCAGTGATTAAAGTTTTTCAAACACCCTTGGGTGCACACAATCTGTTTTTGATTTCGTTGTAGCTTTGAGTATCAACACCAGTCTTGAAACCACCATAGATTAAAATCGTTTTCTCTTCACCTAATTGCTAACTGCTTCATTTACTTATTATTTTTAGCTGTCTCCTCATATAATAAAATTTTTCTTCTAATATTTGCTGTTGAAGTATACTTAAAAATTTTTTTTTTTTTCATGTTGAAGATTATATATTTCCCAATGCCTCACTTAGTCATTATGTACTTCATTATAAACCAACTCTCGAGAGTAACAAGCATTTCCCGTTGGTGACGCATTTTATATTTTTTTTTTCATGTATTTGGATGTCTTGTCTAATTTCTTGCTGCGTTAAAAAAAGTGTTTTTCATATTTTGTTCATTTAATTGGGCATTAAGACTAACTTATTGCTTCTATAAATCCGCATATCGAAAAAATTACATTAGTTCATAACTTGAAACGTCTACACTAAAAGCTCAAGACTTAAGAGTTCTGCTGTAATTCAAGAACCCAAACAAGAAAAAAGGAATTATAAAAATTGCACGATGAAAATCAAAAACCGTCCCTGCAAAAGTTTTGCTAACTTCGAATTACAAGAAAAATCACACACTGTGCGTCAGAATGAATACGTTTCCCTTCTTGATTTTCAATAGGATAAGCATAAAAACTACTCGGCAAGACACCAGCCAAGTACTCTCTTTCACTATTAGTAAGTTTCTCTTTCAGTAGTTGAAATTGCAATGGCTGTAATTATCATAAATGTGAACTCGGTCACCAACCACCGTGCCCCGCAGAATATTCACTTTTCTGTAGAATAACTCTTACTCGACGAAAATTCCCCATCATTCGACAGCAAAATTGAACTAAGCATCCGGTTTCGAGAAGGCAGAACTTTCGTGTACACATACTATGCTGAAATAATTTACGACAAACTTAGAAACACTTAACCTATTTAAAGTTTCATAAGCTCAGACCACTCACTTCAATTGGTGTGTAGTCCATACCACTGCAGTCTTCGTTCACCTTGGCGTAGATGATGTGTAGTCTCTTAAACAAATGCCTCGTTCGGTTAATATTGTCTTGAATGCGCGTACGGTTGTCTACGCTGAGTTGAGTGCCGTTTGGCGTACCGTTGGGAAGCTGCAAAAGGAAAGACAGACACAATGGATATTTGCCAGAGCAAACGCAAAAAACTAAGCCGTTTTTGTCAGAGCAAACGCAAAAAACTAAGCCGTTTTTGTCACACTAGGCGACATTTAGAATTCAGAAAACTCACTTTGTTTTGAGTGTTAGAATTGGGAGTCAAAATAATTTTTAGGCGGAGTTTGTTATAATTACATTAACTCGTGCTCACGTTCCAACATCAAATTCCAGTTTATACTTTTCAAAAAGCTGCACCATTTTTAGAAGTAAGCAGTCTATTTGCTCTTCAATTTCAAAGAGAAATATTTACCTGAAAGTTTGTGGTAAGTTTACACTATCAGTATAGCACCCAACAAGAGCTTAGAAATCTCACCAGCCCCCCAAAAGTCGAGACTCTCACAAGAAATGCTAAAATTCAATCATAATCAACAGACTTCTACAAGACGCATAGCAGTAAAGGAGGCCTCTACTAGATGAATAGCAGTAAATTCCACTGCTGTGAGTGTGGTACTGAGTACGTGCAACTTGATTACATAGGGCTCCAACATCAGAGAAAAGTTTCAACTGTTACAAAAATATTCTTGAAAAAACAGAAATTGAAGAATGATGTAGAAATATAAAGATCTAACGCATCCATGCGGAGGTTCGCAGCACGATGCATCTGTTTCCTAGACATGTTCGCAAGAAAAAGAGAAGAGGATGTAGGAAATATGTATACAGGGTGTCTCAAAAAAATGTACTCACCCTTTAACCGTTGCTAACATGCTGTCTTCTTTGTGTTGCAGGTGTGAGGTTCGAACCTTTGCGAACATGATTCTTTAATCACATTTAATCATGTTCGCAAAGGTTCGAACCTCACACCTGCAACACAAAGAAGACAGCATGTTAGCAACGATTAAAGGGTGAGTACATTTTTTTGAGACACCCTGTATATGTACAAGCTCTGCCTGAACTCAAAATAGATCCTTACTGATCACAATCAATAACAATTTTTGTTACTCTACGGATCATTTTATCACTAAATGTAAGCAGAAAATAATTAAAATAAAATTATTTTTCAACAAATACATAACTGAATTTGAAATGCTTCAAACTAACAATATTCGTTTTTTACTGTACTTTTCCCATAGTTATGAATGATTAGCATTCATGTTTTAGAATTGTTCATAGTAACTACATAACGCAACCACAAATCTATACAAAATATGAAAGTTTAGTTACTTTGTTAACGTACAGTTAGTACAGTAACAGCTCACATTGCTGTCCTTGGCATTGATCGCCGAGAGCAGATGAAATCAATTTCAGAAAATCATGTCTGAGCCTAACTGTCTAGTGGGCAAAAGTAACAGACTTAGGAGCTTAATACTTAGCGATTCAATTCTTCCAAGATATCAAAATTTCTCACACATTGTTATTTTTTTCATAATTTAATAATAGTTCTGTGTTACTGGTGATGCCGTAGAGCTGATTTTAGACTCATAGATAACTAAAATTCGTTTGTGCAGCATAATTGTATTCTTATCTCTATTATTCCACTGTATCTAATATATTTTTACACAATCAATGATTCTGTAATACATTTATTTGCAATAAGTGGTAATAAATGATATCACGCTAATTTATACCTGGGTACATGCAAGATAATTCTGCTGTGAATGGATACCGATACATGTAAGAAATACAAATCTCCCTTCAGACCTACATACTCGTATAATGACCAACCCCAACAACGCACATCCGAAATGCGTTATTCAGAAATGTTTCCAACCACTTAAGAGCACCAAGCAGAAAGGCAATAGTGCCTACCTCACACACCCAACAATCATAACAGGTACTTTGCAACTCAATTTTACCTGAATGGATTTAAGTAAACTGAAGAGCTCGATGGTACGAGACACGATGTCCTGAACAGTTTCAGCGCCGACCTTACAGAAGGAAAGTGTGTTGATTTGCTGAGAATTTTCTGCTGATGCTGACACGCAGCCAGCACCTCCAGTACCACCACTTGTGCCACCACTGACGACGTTGCTGCTGGTGTTGCCAGGCGACTGTTGCTGTGAGGACTGTGTGGGCTGCAGGACAGAGCTGCCACTCGTATTTACTGCGGGACGGATATTATGTAATGAGGAATGCCGCAAGCAGTCAGAAATTAATCCACAATAGTTACTGTGTACGAAATGCAGGAAAAACCTTGGGGTTCAGTTAGTAATTATATCCTGGAATGAATGAACACAAGTAGGAGTTTTACAATTTGAATGTACTATATCATAAGTGTGGTATGGAAATAAAGGTGTGAATTTCACTAGCACTACTTTATATTTTTACATAAAATGATACAAGAAATACAAATTAATCAGGGAAACAGCATTAAGAGAATATTTTTAATACTTCATTAACATCAGATCAAGACGATGTACAACTGCAACTGTACATCCAAAAAAAAATTCTTGAGAGACTGTAGAGGAATATTGTTTGAATGACATTTTAACTGAAGGTGATGACATCTGTGTACACAATACAGTGTTTCACTCTGGTAGTAATAACCTCAGAAACTAAAAATGAGCCACTAAAGCTTCCAACCCTATTGAAAATCTCATTTAAATATATTGGAATGTACTGTGGTGATGTTATACAGTAATACATGAGTAAATACGACAATAATTGAACCATGTTAGGCAAAACTTTTGCAGATGTGCCTGTGCTTTGTAAAAGATAGCATGACCTTGTAAAGCATATTAAATCATTACTAAAAACCTGAAATAATAGTTGCTGCACTTCGTAGTGCATGAGTATAGAAATAAAGGTCCAAAAATTTTAAGTGCTAGAAAATTGTGTTTACAATGGGGCATAGACTTTTATTATGAAGTGAAATTTCAAGAATTTACTATGTAAGAATACAGGAATTAAATGGAAAATTCACTTTTAATTTATTTGTCATAATGACTGATTATTTTATAAGTAGAAATCTGTATCAAATGCATAGAATTTCTCTTTTTATGTATGAAAAACTTCCAGATCATAGCAAGCACATGACCCACACTTGCTGAATTTCACTAGAAGCTACAACGATGATTCCTATACCATACAATATACTAACTCTATATGACAGATTAATATTTTTTTAACCACTACATTGAAACTTGTCCCTCAAATATTACCCACAGTATAATACACAGCAGATTGATTTACTGCACCACACCCATCAAAAACACAGAAGTATCAAAGCCTTATCACAGCATTCCACTAATATTTCATCAAACGCTTCTGTACAACTACCCAAGAAGCTTTACAAGAAACTTTTTTAATACCTCCTCTTACCATTGCCTCCTCGTTCAGTCATCTAGCACAGACACCCACTAATGCTATAAATTTACTAAATTCACTAGTAAGTCCTAATAGTATTTACTTTAGACAGCACAACTTTTTAGCATTACTTCCATTTACATACACACAGCCTATGCATACTTGAACTCTACCTTGCTCTCTTTCTTTCAAAGCATCTTTTTGTCAATTTCAAGATTCTCTCTACCTCCAACAAGTTACCTTTTCAGTACCATAAGTCACTTCTTTACTTGACTCAGCTACCTACTGTAACATCCAGTATTTCCTGAAACCTCCCAAAATGCTCTCCAGTCACACCGTATCTAATCACGCTCAGTCCACTAATATTCTTTCTTCTGTATGACCAAATCATACCTCATATCTCACTAGTGCTATTCCACAAAACCTCTAAACTGTTTCCACACTATGTTAATATGAATTATTGATAATTAATTAAACACAAATTATCCCTTGAAAATACCTTCTCATTGAAAAATTAATATTTTGCTTCTTTCTCACACAAGCATACTTCCCACTACCATCACTCAGTCTACAACACTTTCTTCATTGGAGTTCCTAATTATGACTCATTGTTATTTTCAAGGAAAAATTTTTAAGACATTTTTACCTTCTTTTTTCTACATGAAAACATTCTTCAAACTGATCGTATTCATTCCCATATCACAATTCCTTTATATTTTATTCATCATTCACACTCAAGTCCTTCTAAACTAAAATTCTTGAATTGAATAATCTATTGCCACCTTTTATAAAAAATATCTACATATATTATCGACTATGTATCTCCCTCTCTCTATCTGTGTGTGTCCGTCCCATTACTTCCTGCCGCCTGAGGCGGTGGCGCGCAGGCGGGACACACCTGCCACCCACAGCACCTCCTGCCCGCCACCACCCACCTCACTGCCTTCTTGCACCTTGCGTGCCGTGGGAGTATCTACATATTTAATCAACTATGTATCTCCATCTTGCTGAATCTGTGTGTGTGTGTGTACGAACCATGCCCTCCTATCTATTACTGAAGAAAAATTATTGAACTGAAATTAGAACGGGAATGCATGTATTACAAGTATTGTGGATACCAAAGGCACCGAATCACTATAAAACACGCTATTTGTTCCGCTACTTTCTTCTCTTACACGGCCATGTTATCGTTAGGTAAGATACAAAATGAAAGTTTTGTATACATTCAAGAAAAATATTCCAATGGTACCACGGGTAAAACTGAAAAATGCATTTCATTTCATGGATCCCTAATTTTATCACTTTTAAACCAAGAAATTACAATGGGTACTATCTGGGCCATGTTATCATAGACAAGATACAGAATGGTAGTTCTGTATATATTAATAAAAAATATTCACTCAAAATACAATAATTCATCATAAATCTTTAATACATTCATCTTTTTAATAATTTCAAATTAGTTGAATCTAAATTGTGGAATTTCCACAGGAACTGTCTAGTTAGCCATAAACAGAAAGCATATTTGAGTTGCATGATATACATAAAAGAGCAAAGATAACTACTAGCAACCTTATAATTTTATTAGGTGAAAATTTAACAAAAACTGTGAAATTTGGGCATTTTGACCTTCAAAGTCATTTTAACATATGGAAAGATAAAATGCATTATAAGTAAATTGTGAATTAAACCAGGAAACATATCAGCAAATAAATAAAGGTTCTAAAATCAGTATTTCTAAAGTACTAGATGCAGTAGTGATTACTTTAAAATCTTCTAATTCAACTGTGCGGTTGCACTTCTTTGCATGAATGGGTACAACAGAGTGAGAAGAGTTAACAAAGGATGGTTAGAACAGAAATTCCTTTCAGCTTTGCCACACAAGCAGCAAGTACTCTGGATGTAGAACCCACATATTCAGAAGTACAATGTGTGCAACTAGGTTTATAAATAACAGATGTGAGCATACTTTCAGGAAGTTCATCTTTGCAACTGAAAATTGATTTTTTATTATATTTATTGACCAGAACAATTTTGAAGTATACATATTTGATAAATTTAGAAAAAAGGAACAGTAATTCTTCAAGTTTTTCCAACTGGGGTCTGAAAAAAGGCAGTGCAATATACAAATCTTTCTTGGAGACTATAATTAAAAGACAGTATAAAAAACTTTCATTGATCTATTCTAAATATCATGCCTACAAGTCATCTGTACATATGTCACACAAAATTCAGATAAGATCTCATGTTCAATCATGTCCAATTTTAATTCTTTCTCCAATTCATCAGTATTTTTCTATGCCTGCTGGTATCAAGTTAAATGTTTGAAGACCCAAAGAAACTAATGCCATTTTATTTTGGAGTATGTAATTAAAATTTTACTAACTATAACCCTTTAAACACAGAAGTACCTATCAAATCAAAATATAATAATCCAAAATCAAAAATGATATTGAATCAAGTTTGATGACCGGCTCCTTCATTACAAAAATGGCATCAGTGGTTTACAAAAAGTCTCAAGCAGTGTGAGGAAGCTAAAACAAATATTTCAAAATTCTCCTCATTGAAATTAAAGGAGTTATCACCAATAGAATTAAAATGCTTATGCATAGATATAAGGAATAAAGTTATTGATAACACTGGAAACTACATTGATTAAACTAATTTACGAGTAATTTTATTAACTTGGAACATTTGATCATTTAATTTCTATATTCACAATTGAGACATTACTTATAGGATAACTTGATATTTTTCCAGGAGTTCTAGAAGCTCATGTATGAAAATAAGTGTCCGTTTCCTGGAAGCAATATTCAAAACTCTCCCCACACTACACGACTGATCTTTTCTAAATGCTTTCAAGTCAATTACACATTGAGTACTACAATAAAATGACAATCACTATTCAGCAGCACCAACTGTATTCATTACTGTCATTTCCTGTAAGGTTCAATATCAAAGCTTCATGAAAAAACTCAGATTTCCTCTGCATCCAAACAAACATCTCTGAGCTGATATACGACACCTGTCATCCAGTAGTATTATCTAATATTTTCATGAACACCAAGTTTAGTAAGTTTAGTAACTGGCAGGAGTAGATGTGTGTACTTTAGTACAAAACCAGCAATTCTTATTAGAGGTCCAAAGCGGAACAAATATCACAAAACAGGAATAGCTCAGAAATTATCTAAGTAAATATACATTTAACAATAAAAACTGGAATGAACAAAGCAGCCTGTCAGGTATGAAAAATAATTATAATGTAGAATTGTAGGGTATAATTTATTTTTGCTAACTCAATCAATATGAAACAAATGGAACTAAGGAATTACTAATGTTAAAACAACTAAATAAAATGTTTTTCCAGATTTCACTCCCAAGATTTCTCAAGGCCCAGATGATGCAGGAATGAATAGTCATCACACACACAGTGCTCATCATAAGAGCTGAGATGCTGTGAGAAAATCATGTAGAAATTAACATGTTTGTATATAAACAAAAAAAGATTTACAAGTAACAGGTTACTGACTTCTACTTGAATGATAGAATCGTGGCATAAAGGCTTACTGAACCCAAAGAATTTAACCAGTTTGTGGTTTTCGATGTCAATTGGCGTGAATTTTTTTTTACTTCTTCAGCTTGGTTATATCCTCGTCATTCTGGTAAGAGGAAGAAAGATAGAATGATACATCTAGTGCATCACATACTAGTCAAAGTTTCTTAGGTACTTTTTGGTTTGGGAAAAAACAAATTCTGATTTTCCATAACCACAGGAGCTACACTGTGTATTCTAATGCAACCACAAACTGGTTCAAAACTATACAGAATAAATTGCTGCATTTTAAGAAACAACTACATTATTGCTATGACCTCTATTACAGTATAAGAATGTGACACATAAATAATAGACCAATCCAATATTAGAGTTTGGTTAGCACTTTCAGGAGGAGTCACAAATAGAAAGCATATCAGTTCTTAACTCTAGAATGACAACCATCTATTTCAGAAGTGTGGTAACTAGGGAGAAAATCACACCATTCTGAGGTTAAGTTAAGGTTACCAAAGAAAAAATAAATTTGCTGTACTTTGTTTTCCTAAGCTTCCCATATTCTGGTAGCTACTAAAGAGGTGAAGTATTAAAAAAGTCTCGTTTATCATGCGAGAATAAATTTCTGCTGAATGTGCCTTCTCATTTTGCCTACCCTTTTTGATTTAGTGAATAAATATCATTTAATTGTCAACCATGTAATAAGTACTAACAAGTCTTGAACTGTGTTTCATCACTTTTTTACAATTATCATAGTAGAACTTCCTAAATATCCCAATCTGTTTAGATAGATAGTTAGTGAACACAATAAAATTATGCTTAGATTCATCTATACTGGCTCCAATCATATTCAAAAAGAAGCAGTAGAAGCAAGGATACTTTTATGGTAAAAATTTCAAACCACTAACTTCAAGATTTAGAGATCAAATGAAGGATGTTTATCTTACTACAAAACTAAACTTGCTATGAAGCTGCAATACTCCACACAATGAGGAAACAGTGGCACAGCAGCTGTGACAGTGGTACCCATTCCAGCCTGCCTCACATAACTAATTATTTCTAAACCAAATTGTGGATAGCCAGTACCCATTGCAGTCTGCCTGAGGCAACTAATGAATTCCAAATCAAATCATGGCTGTATAGCTAGTAGTTATTTTAGTGTGCTTGAGGGAATAAATTATTCATAAATCACTCACCTGATTGTTGAGGCATCCCCATTGCTCCTCCATAACCCACACGCAATGGGTTGGTGTTGACACTCATCGCATCAACTCCCTGACAACACCTTCAGTGAAGAAACTACCCCTACTGTAAAACCTGCATAAAAATTAAACAATTTCATCATCACAACATATTTAAACTAGACAATATTGAAATTTTTGTGAACAAGCTCTATATATATCACAATGGTCATAAAATAGTGGCCAGTTATAGAAACAGTCATGTTTGAAAAGGCTAGAAAACTTCAAAATGTGCAAGTAATCAAAACAAGATTATTAATCCTATTATCATTTACTGCAATTTGGAACAGGCACTTCAATCTACTGGATTGTTGTGACAAGCAAAACACATTGATTGGCAATGACCAAGTTATAAAAAACATAGCTAAAATCTGTTTTAACAGTTTATATATTATAAAATAGTGTCTTGCTTCAATTTTGTAAAATTTCTGAATAGGTTTTAACTTCATTTGTTACTTAAACCTTTAATGTAAATGTTACTTTAGTCCAAGAAAAACTATCATTACAAAATACATTAAGTCTGGAATATTAAAATGCATTTATGGATGCAATTTTAATAAGTGTTCAGAAAACACAACTATGACTGATGTTCAAAATTTGTTTCAAAATTAAAATACCATCCTATCATTATCAGTAGACCAGCTACATATATAAATGTTCTAAAAATCATGATAAACTTGTCAAAAGACCTTTCACAGATCTTCTTTCATTAATTCATCAAATTATTTGTTAATTCTGGTACTTTAACTTCAGGTCAGTCAACATCTGAAAGCACCATATTTGTTTGCATTTGTTACTAATTTTATTTTCCTTACTTCCACATAGGGAAAATATGCAAATGCAAAGATGCAATTTCTACAAATATAAGTTGGCAGGAGACTAGAGTTGTCCCCAAATTAACTTGCATGAAAGCATGCAAATGACACTTGCTGTACTTGAGCAGTCTTGTTCAAAAAATTGGTATGCAATCAACAGAGATTTGTCAGTGATAATTTTCAAGAATTTTCATCTTCATAATTATTTTAAATATCATATGTGTTATATTTACAAGGTAAAATTATACATATTATATTACTATTATGAACTTCATTTTGCAAACACATCAAACAAATTATTGTGTAAAAAATTTACACTTCCAACAGCTACTGAACCAAAGCTGTTTCTAAGTTTGGGACTATATAATAATGAGACTATAATGAAGTTGATCAAATCTCGTACAGAAGCAAATTTTTAAAATGAGATTCTCATTATTATTCAAAGTATTTGAATATTCCTAATGCTTCCATTTCTAATTATTCAAATATTTATGAAAATTCTTCAAATCATTGCTTATAGTACTATTAGTTCTTTCAAAAGCTAAATTCTGCAAAATGCAAATTAATTTTAATTTAAAAAACTATTAGAAATAATTGTGGCTATTAATGAATTTCCATTTCCTATATTGTATACTAGTAGTTTATAAAAAACAATCATAGTTTTATGATGAATTTCTCAAAGCAAGTATTAAAATTTCTAGAATTTCAAATTACACCTAAAATATGAAATAGGAAAGAATAAAGTAAAATGAATAATACTATGGACAGGAGTTTGAAAACATAAAAATACCATTTGAGTTTAAAATTTCTTTTGACATCACTGATGCTACAGGTATATGCTAACAATTTTATGCCTTTCCATTTTAAGCAGTAAATTTCCTGTAATAATTTTTCTACACTAACATGATAATTAAATGTTTGCCTGATCAGCTTTGTGAAGATCAAATTATTAGCTTCAATTCATCAGAACATAAATCAGAAATGGTCAAAATATTTCCATTATAACCAACGACTCCCAAAAGCAAGTGCAATTGTCAAGTCAAAATGTACCATACTATCAGACATAGTAACTATTTAATAAATTTTCAATTAGTAATTAAATATAAATAATTGTCAGTTAAGTAGCAAATAAATATAGACCAATGGAAATATTGGGCAAAGGGCATTGTAAGATGTTCTTGATTCAGCTAACTAGTCAAACTTGAACTTGCAGGCCAGATTTGGCTGGGGCCTTTAATTCCCTCTAAAACATACACATGCAACAGCATGGCATCCCAGAGTTTTTTGCCTGTGCACAGGATTGTCTAAAATAATTCCTCAAGGGCCACTCTGAGTTAATTCATGCAAAAGAACAAACAAGTGAAGGCATCACTGAAAGATCCAGCTTGTCATAAACAGCCTCTCACACTTGGCTGGTATTGTAGTCACTCTAATCTAAAAAAACTGGCTATTCAACATCAATGATTCTTATTCCATATATGCCCTAGGAAATTTTTCATTGCATCCACAAATGATGTTGCATTCCTTATCCATCCAAACAAGATAGCTTATACCAAAGTCTTCTTCTACATACCTGGCATTCTACTAGTTCTCTTTTTTCTGCTCAAGAAACATCTATTATGCTTCTTTGCTCATACTCATATTTACTACATTCTAATACCAGATGTTCAATTGTTTCATCTCTTCCTCAGTTACACTGCATACATAACCTTTTATTCCCCTCATTTCACCTCTATGTGCACCTATTCACAGTCAATGCCTTACATCTGATGGCAAAAAGGAGTTCACTGCCAAAACTTGTATCATAGAACATTTCAACCCTTGCTACATTCTTACAGGCATACCAAGTTAAGGTGGTCTTCCAAGTCATGCTATGCTTCCATTTATTCAAACCATACTCTCATTAATTTTTCAATTTTCTTTAACTTTTTGTAATCCCACTTTAGTCTTTCACCTCTATTATTTTACAATAACCAATCATCCATAGGTCACCC
Source organism: Trinorchestia longiramus (assembly GCA_006783055.1). Classification (NCBI taxonomy): domain Eukaryota; kingdom Metazoa; phylum Arthropoda; class Malacostraca; order Amphipoda; family Talitridae; genus Trinorchestia; species Trinorchestia longiramus. Next base: position 192,159 of record VCRD01000562.1, read on the forward strand.
AATTCCAACACAAACAATTTTCTGAATCTTTAGTTTTCTTGCATGTCCCCAGTAAATTTTCTCTTATTGACTTGCACTCAGATTTGTTTAAAAATTTGTTCAGATTTGTTCAAAAATTTGTTTAACCCACCTTATATTCTACATTTGCTTAATTCTCACCTAATAATTCAACAGTGTTTATCATTCTTTCAGAAAACAGACTACACATTAGATCTTCTATAATAGCTTCTACAGCCGTCCATTCTTGGGCACCTAATACCAAACGCCCTACCAGCTACCAAGCTACCCTATTCTGCAGCAACTCCGACTTTTCAATGTATCCTCCGGTCCATACCATAACGTTCATATCAAACATCACACTAGATACAGCAACACACTTCCAAATGCAAGCTGAATACATAGATAATTTTAACGCTATAGCCTTAGGGTTTTTTCGAAAAAAATTACAAATGCCCGAAACTCCGGCCATAGGTTGATAGAACTGGAGCCCTCTGAAAAGGCTTCTGATAAGTGAAGTGACCCGCCGAGCACCTGCTAAGACTCCAGCAACTGCACTGAAAGTTTTGAAACTTTCAATTCCGAATTTCTGGCCATCCGCTATAGGCCCTAGAATAGCCGAGTGGCGACTTTACTGTTTATCAGGAAATCACGAAAACCACATAAGTTTTTGCAACTGTCTTTGATAGTCCAGATTTTTTTGTCGGTATAAGTACGCTCAGGTAAAGAGGAAAATACTGCGTTCCAAATTGTTTTTAAATATTTAAATCCCCTTTGCATTTTAAAAAAATCAAAGAATTTCAAATCAACAATTAGACTTAGACTTAGACTTAGACTTAGATCGAGGGCCAGCGTTTGGCTGGGGCCTTTGTAACGGCCTTCAATTCCCTCCAATACACACGCACATATAACAGGATGGCATCCCAGAGTTTTTCACATTGAAGAAAAATGCCTATTCAACCTCTGTCGCTTATTCCATGCATACACTAAGAAATCTTTCATTGCATTCACAACAGTCATGTTACACTCCTCATCTAGCCCTACAAGATATCTCATACCAGAGTCCTCTTCAACACACCTTGCATTCCACTTGTTTTCTCCACATTGCTCATGGACCACATCCATGAGGCTCTCTCGCTCCTGTTCATACTTACTACATTCCAAGACCAGATGTTCAACTGTTTCCTCTACTCCTCTGTTACACTGCAGACATAACCTTGTATTCCCCTCATTCCACCTCCATGTACGCCTATTCACACTTAATGCCTTACATCTGACGGCAAACAAGAGTTGGCTGCCAAAACTTCCATCATAAAACACTTCAAACCTTGGTACATTCTTACTGGCATACCAGGTTAAAGTAGTTTTCCCATTCATACTATGCTTCCATTTGTTCAGGCCATACTCTTTTGTTAGTTTTTCAATTTCTTTCTTCCACTTATTACATGAGACATCAATTATCATCATGTTCGGAAGCTGAGCATGAATCAAACCAGAGTTAAATTAAATCCACAGTAAATCGTACCCTATTCATACTACACAGGCAACTATGGCATATGGACGGAGAACCCATTGAAATTTGCAGCAATAAAGTCGTTTTTTCTTGTTTACGATCCTTGTCTGAGGTTTATACCTAATTTTACCTAATTTTGAGACAATGACCAAAAAAGTTAAAAAATCTGATGAGGATATACCCTATGCTTTTTTTCATATCAAAAACTTTAAATCAACAATTATCAGCATAGTTTGTGTTGTTAAGACTAGTAGTTGCAACTCTACGGTATATTCTAACCGTAATTCGCTTACCTCTATTAGACTTGGTGTGCAGACTCCGTCGCTCCTCGTACCAGACGAATGTCCTCTAACCGTGGACGATGAGACATCAACAACCTTCGACCGTGACTCACAACCTCTACTTGCGTGACGATTATCCCTATACTAGTGTTAGTAACTGAATCTGCTTAGCCTAATATTTTACAAGTACAGATCTCCACGACAACGAATACTTTTAACGAACAACCAGCGTGCAACCAGCACCTGCGCCGCTTCTCGCGCCCACAACCACAGCAACGACACGTTTACGACAGGGCTCAACCCGCAACTGACGCTGCCCCGCATCATCTCTCCCTCAAGCTCAGGCGTCGCCGTTGAGGTGCCAATTACTAATTTATACATTATGCCACAGTTTGCAAGTTAAGAATGAATTAAATGAAAACTACTCTGAATAGTAGCCTATTCCTAAATAGGATGCAAACAATCAAGTGCATCATATTACACGGGCATTTTTGACATGTGGACGGAATACCAAACGAAATTTGGAGCAATAGAATTATTTTTGTTTACAATTCTTGCCTGAGGTTCATACTCGTACCAAGTTTCATGCAATTTTGAGACTGTTGTTAAGCCTAATAATTGCAACTCTACGGTATTTTATAATGCGAGTTCGCTTACCTCTGTTTGCCTAGTTTTTCAGTCAGTGACGCTTGGCGTGACTGATGTGCATCCTCCAACATTGCACGATCGTGCTCAATGGGGATGCGACAACCTCCAACCTCGACATACAACCTTTTTTCACGTGACAAGTATCCCTATGCTAGTGTTAGTAACTGAATCTACTTAGCCTACTAGTCTACGAGTACGAGTGCAGATCTTCACGACAACGAATACTTCCAACATACAACCAGTACTTCAACCCGTACCCGAGCCTCTTCTCGCTCGCACCAATACACAACGACCACACGACAATGTCGCACACAACCTTAGACTTAGACTTAGACTTACACTTGAGGGCCAGCGTTTGGCTGGGGCCTTTGTAAAGGCCTCCAATTCCCTCCAACACACACTCGACCAACAGAATGGCACCCCAGGGTTCCTCCCCCGTGAGCCAGGGCCGTCCAACGCAACTCCCCCAAGGCCACCCTGAGTCACTCAATGCCAACGAACCAGCCAAGTGAGTGCATCACTGGGAGATCCAGCTCGTCACAAACAGCCCTACATGCTCTGCAGGTAGTCACATTTAAAGAAACTGAACATTTAACATCAACATCGCTTATTCCATGCATGCACCAAGAAATATTTCATCTCATCCACAACAGTCATGTTACATTCCTCATCCAGCCCCTCAAGATATCCCACACCAGAGTCCCCTTCAACACACCTTGCATTCCACTGGTTCTCTCCATACTGCTCATGGACCACATCCATGAGGCTCTCTCGCTCATGTTCATATTTACTACATCCTAAGACTAGATGTTTAATTGTTTCTTCTACTCCTCTGTTATACTGCAGACATAACCTTGTATTCCCCTCATTCCACCTCCATGTACGCCTATACACACTTAATGCCTTGCCACTGACCTTTGTACATTCTTACTGGCATATCAATTTAAAGTAGTTTTCCCATTTATAGCTACTACGTTTCCCTTTGTTCACACCATACACTTTTGTTAGTTTTTCAATTTCTTTCTTCCACTAATTGCAATCTGACTCCAGTCCTTCATCTCCATGATTTCATGAAGCAACCGAACGTGCTCAACCAGCACCCTTTCCGGAAGCATAGGCGTCAGCATTGAGGTACCAACTACTAATGGTACCAAACTAATACTAATGCCACAGAGACTCTGACCGAAAAAGTAAAAAACTTCATAAGGGCATACCCTTTGAATTTTTTTAGAAAAAATCAACAAACTTAAAATCAATATTTATCATAATAGATGGTAAGCTGAGTATGAATTAAACATGAATTAAATGAAAATCACAGGAAATAGTGCACTAATCCATGTATGATGTAAAGAATCAAGTGCATCATACTACACAGACATCTATAACATATGAACGGAATACCCAACGAAATTTGCAGCAATGAAGTAGTTTTTTCATGTTTACAATCCTTGGCTTAGATTTCTTCTTCTTTGTCGTGTTTATTTAGGGCTTCAAAAACTAGTCTATGTAGCCCCTTGCTTGAGATTTATCCTGTTTCGCCCAATTCCGGAACGTTGACCTAAAAACTCGAAAATTTTCATAAATGTATGCCCTCTGCGTTTTTTTAAATCAAGAAACTTAAAATCAATAATTATCATCAGAGTTTGCAAGCTGTACATGAATTAAACAAGAACTAAATGAAAACTGCAGTAAATAGTGCACTTTTTCCACATATGATGCAAAGAATCAAGTGCATCATACAACACAGTGATCTATGACATATGGACGGAGAACCCAATTGATCAATGACAAATTCGTTTTCATAAAACATTGAAATAATTGTGGGGTGTTTCATTGACAGCCAATATTTAATTTGATCATTTTTCAAGCTGATGTCGTTTTGAGGCGGTGTAATAACACGAGCAGTTTCAAAGTCTGGAGCCATGTATGTCTAACAATAATCCAATTTAGTTCGTGAAGTGGATATTGATGCTCTCAAACGTCTTTTTTTCCTGCCTCTTTCCGAGTTTGTGTTCTCAAACTACATACGAAAGGAATTTTTTTGGGAGACTACTAATGCTCTTAGCTGGGGATATTAACAAGCTTGTTCATTTAATATTTGCAGGAACTCCACTACAGCGTTTGGCGTTTAAAGGATAAACTGTCTTGCCCCACAAGGGGTTAGAGCAGCCAGACCTGATTGGGGTTAAAATACATTCGCTAACAGGATTAAAACTATGACTCTAAATTGGAAATGTTTCACTCCAGGAGAAATAAGTGTCAGAATAATTTAGTACCGTAAACCTATACCTAAACTAACGCTAGTGTAATTTAGTTATTTATGAAGAAAACTGCATTCGAGATATGTTCTGACGAAATTGGTATGATGTATTTATATTTTGCTGAGATGCCGAAGGTTCATTGTCTTCAAATTTGTTGGATGAACTCACACATTTCTAAATAAAATTTAATGTTCAGACGATGGTTCATTCACATTATAAATGGCTCAGGGCTCCAGAATAAAGTTACGGTACAGTTCCCCAGGCTACATACTCCCATTTGAATAACATATATTACTGAAAATATACTTTATACACAAGAACAAATTAGTGAATGACAATTTTCTCTCCCGCTCTTTTCTATGGAGTAGTTTTAATGACAATCGTAAATGAATTAGGAGATGAGTTTATTCGTCGCGAGAATACAAACCATGGAAAGAAATTTCCTATCTCTGTTTGGCGGTACTCCTATACCTTACAATTCCTTATAAATACTACTTGAATATCTATGATATATAACGTACAATTATCTATGAAGTAATGTCATTTTAAAAATTTTAATGAAAGCTCGATAGAAAAGCATGCACAGGCGGTCATTGAGTAACATAAATGTTAGTTTGTTCTGAACGTCTATATTGCATCACGAGCTCTTCATATCGAGCGGGTAATGGGTAATTCTGTTCAGTCATCTTTAAATTTTGATAGGGAAGTTTTCCTTCCGTCATGTTTGCTAGAATACAATATAGAATAGAATACGGTGACAGGAAAGAGCCGATTCATCTATTCTTGCGTGTGATGTTCGATATTACGAACAGCTATGGTCGAAGTTTGTAGTTCACAACTTGAGAAAGTTGTGCTGTAGCTCTGCAGAGAACTTCCTCACTGTAAGGCAGCGCTGTGAGCTGCACACCGAGGGGGAGTCCAGCGGCGTGTGAGCCAATCTTAAAATCAAAGTAAAATTAAATTAGGAACATAAAATAGCAAGCATTTCAGCAATTGTTACTGTAGTGAACCGTAAAATATGATTATCACTCATTTGGGCAGCAGCAAAGCATTTGTTCAAAGTATAATCGCTCATGAAATTTTACTGCAGGAGAATTTAATAAAGTTGAAAAAACGCTTAATTAAGAATTTAATAATATACGTCGAACCCTTACCGCAAGCTTTTGTGTGTTTTAATCCCATACATGTATAAATTACCTTTAATGAACAATAGCTGTTAATTCATTTCGATTCGTAAAGAATTAACCCATTCAGAAAAATTCAATTTTGTTGGAAAAGAGATGATTGCAATAATGTTAATTAGTAATACAACTTGTTTATTAGCATGGATTGCAGCTAGGAAAATAATGTATCTCCTGCTGAACATACAATCACTGCAAAATAACTCCGACACGCACGTAGTAACTCCTGAGAGTTGGCAGTTTGTGCATTAAAATATATATGATTTGCAAGCGTTTGTTGTATTATTGAACATTATATGTCCGTAGTATCATTGAAAATTGTACAGCTGTAGTATTGTTGAAAATCATACATTTGTTGTATTATTGAATATTATACGTCTGTAGTATTATTGAATATTATACGTCGGTATCATTGAACATTATACGTCTGTAGCATTATTGGAAATTATACGTCTGTAGTATTATTGAACATTATTAAGGCCTTAAAAATACATGCCAATATAAAAAAGACTCGAGAATTTCATCAACGCTACATTTAGGACTAGGAATGATTGAAAATTATACATGTATTAAAATGGAAACTAATTATGGTACACGTATATGCCTGAAGAAAACTATAACTTCAAACATACCCATAGCGAATTAGTACTGAGATTTACTCTTTGTAATTTTGATGAGACGTTGTAGACAATGAAGGAGAGAAGCATTACTGACCTCCTTAATAACTTCGTGGATGTAGTCCGTGACTTTCAGATGTTGAATATTTTCATCGTCTTGACGAGACTGCCACGTGATGGGCACTGCCATCGAGGGATAGTCCAGCAGGTTGAAAAGCATCGTGAAAACAAGACCGGCTGTTGGAAAAAGTCATTTAAATTTGGTTATGTTGATCATCACATTCAATTTAAAGTGCAATTTGTCTTGCACCACAGTAGTTGTCCGTAAAAATAAGCTACGTATATTGATTGGGTTAGTTAAGGTATAGACATGATATCAGACAAAAACGTTAATTAGCACAAAAATTGAAATACTATGTTAACAAAATTGAGTTAAGAAAATGATATTTTAGAATGTATTTCATCACATTCAACATGTATGAATACTTGATCCAGCATACTTAAAAGAACTACTTGCGTGCGAGTGACAAACGTACCTTACGGGGAACATGCGTGTAAATTGCAATAATTGTTTCATATAATTGATGAAATTATTGCGTGTTTCCAAGGTAAGCATACTGATTTTGTAAAACGTCCCCGAAACTCCATATTGTTTAAAGTAATAATGGGAGTGTGATCATCCTACAATTTAGTTATGAGATCACGAGTACATAAGGATTTATACAAAACAATAAAACCCTAGTGAAAGAAATAAAAAATGCTCCATGTATGAAGTATACTTTAGAAATACAGAATATTATAGGGCTGAGTAAGGGATTTGAAGAGTCAATGAATTGACTCTAGTCTCCGCTAGCGGGAGAGATCTCTTTCTTAAGGTTACGACTGCCTACACACGCTCTCCAGTAGACATAGTGTGTTAAATGACGAGCTACTCAGCCCACTTAGCAATCTCATTCATCGCCTACTAAAGTTAGTACGCCTAATTGCAGGATTAGCTAACTTATAAAGGTTATCTACCGGGTTAGCAAATCTGGGAAGCCTGCTTACTAGCTTGGCTGACTCAGATAGCATGCATGGAGCTGTTTTGCCCATATGGTAATCAATCATGCAGATAATTCTGTCGAAATTACATTTCATATGAATGTAAATACATTGAAATATCAATTCAGTTAACAAGTTCAAGTTATATAGTCAATATAACAATCCAGTACACTGGTTGTGTCATCTTTATTATTTACTATTTTACAGATTATTTAACTGAAAAAAACAATTCAGATCCCATTCTTAACTGACCACTGTTTGTCATTTTCCAGATTTTCAAGTAGAAACAATTAGCCATCTGATTTATTTATAGCCTTATCAACTATATTTTTTAATAAGTGCACTCAAGCAGTTTATTTCCATTTACTTTAACCCACGTAGTAAGTCAGTTTACATGATAATTAACACACATAGGATGCCACGTGTCATGTCTTCTTGTAGGTACAAGAAACCATTAAAACTCCTTTTTTCAAGCATTGCACACCGGCATCCAATGTATTCAGAATTTGTGTAGTAGATCAACTTACAAGTTAGTTTGCCGATGTACTGTGGCTGGGGAGCCGGACAAGGAGACACGGGGGACATCAGTAGGTCTAACCCTGAAGCTTTCCAAGTTTTCAAGAAACAGTCGCTGAAGGAGCTGCGGTCGATCATTTTCTTCCACAGATCTGACACGGTCTCCAGGGTACCTGCAGGTAAAGTTAATAAGTACGTGCTGCAGGGCTTTTGGAAAACACTGTTCGTTTATGTTTTTGTTTGCAGACATGTTTTAATACAGAACACAAGAGCTTAAAATGAGAGATAATCACAGTCCATGGTAAAATGAACTATCTTACGCATCAGTACAAGTTTGGTTCCTTCTTATTTTCATTTCTAATACCTTTATTAGTTCCTTGCATAAAATTCAATGAACAAAAGCTTTATCGACGTTAAAACAAGTGCACATAGTCTTCCCAAAAAACTCTATAGTAAGCTACCAGAAGTAACAAAGAAAGTCTTTGTTCATACGAACAAATGACGGTTTTTACACATATTAATTTTCCCTATTGTCAAAACATAGTTGATGGGTTATCGGAAAAGCAACCAAGGCAAAATTCAATACATTCATCAAACAGTATTAATTGGTTTGATCTAAATTAACTTCAGATTTTTCAATCGTCTGACCAAAACAAGTTATGAATATTCTAGCTTATACGAAAAATACCGTGCCACAGGTACTGACAAAGATGCTTCTAAAATTTCCTATTTATATCACATTACAGCCTTTAAGATTTTCCATTTAAATCTCATTACAGACCCAAGCTATGCTTAACAGCTAAATCCCCGAAGAGGCGCCGCAATTTGGGCTTAGCAGCGTCGACGTCGTGTGGCAACACAGTCGCGAATTCTCTGTACCACGACAGCCCATCGTCCACAATTTCTCCTTCCAAGAGCGATGTTGTGAGCTCGCCTTTGTCTCCCATGATAAGTTGCGTGTAAATATCAAGACCTTCAGTCAAACTAGGCAGCGAGTACGGCACGACTTCGAACCCAAGTTTCTGGAAGAGGATGACAGAGCGCGTTAAATTTGACTGAAAAAAGTATATGAAGGAATTGTTAGAATATTTACGTTACAACAGATGTGTTGTCAAGTACATACATTTAGTAGGGCCTTTAAGTAGATAAAGCATTATATAAAGAACGTGATTTATGGGCTAAGTTGTCAGAAAACTATGTAAATGCAGTTCCTAGGTCCTCAATGCCTATTAAAACATGATTGACATGTGAATTATATGATACAGAATATAGTAGAGTATTTACGCAGGGAAGATATGAAATAATAATTTTCAATGGCTGGGAATGACACATTAAATATTCTCTGAAAAGGAAGTCTACTCACAATAAAGGCTGAAGAAGCTTCGTCCAAAGCTCGCTGTACTCCAGGAGTAACTGGAAAGAGTAGGCTCGAGTCCAGCACCCCGATGCGCAAAGGCTTTCTGGAAAGGTGCAAGGCGTCGTTCCAAGGTAGTGGAGGAACGTCTGCTTTGTGTTCATGGAAGTTTTCAGAAAATATGGCTTTGGTTACCTCGTTGCATATTTCTGCATCTTCAAACAGCATGCCAACTGTTCCAAAAACTGCAAAAAGAAGAAAATATTTTGCCGCTGTGTTTCTGTGAAATTAAAGTGTGTTTAATTTATTTGGCTATCATCAATTTTTTAGCTTCCAACACGACGTCTATGTATATCGACGAAGTGAGAAATATGTTGATTGGAGACTAAGTTCAGTTGTATTAAGTTTCAGTCAAAATTCCTTTGAACCTGGTATGTATGTACTTATATTGATGAATAAATACACTTAACTCTCTAGCAATGTTAAGCAAATTGTGCTAACATAAAGAAAGCTCGTGACGAGGTAATTGGAAAGATTTTCCCGCTTAAGGAATTTACATTCAATTTAATAGTTTACTCTTACAAGCACAACTCTCCCTAACTAAAGCCAAATTGCTCAGGGACATTAATTTACGAGTCGCGAATAAGCTTACGTCTTTCAAATTAACCCGTCAGTCCTCGGGTCCAATTTATTGGACACCCTCTAAAATGCAAAAAAATAATTTCCCTTCGAGTCATGATGTCCAATAAATTGGACATGTAATTTCAGACAAATTATTTCACTTTATCTTAGTCTATGTTATTTCTTTATGAAGATGAATAAAGTTTGTCAATGAAAACCACCGTATTTTTAGGTCATGACTGAAAGCCTTAATATAATCTACGTGAACAGGGACTAATATGTTCCCACACGTGATGCAAAGAAAACCTGAGTCTAATATAGTCTATGCTAATGAGCATGAAGACTTTTTATCCACACTTAATGTCGATGTTCATTCAAATCGGTCCTAAAGCAATGCTTCTTGTTATTATGAGTGAAATGAAACGCGGATTGTAGCAGTTGTAATTTCCAGAATTTTAAATATTATTTTGTATGTTTTTGGATCAATCGCGTATTGCATGGTAAATTTGATGTAAAACGATATCGAGATGAATCTTTATATCTACGTTTTAGTTATTTTCTATTATAGTCACAGGTACGCTTTTACCTCACAATTTGAGCATGAATACAACATATAACCACTGACCTTACGAACCATTTTTTGGGATCCCGTTCATAATAACATTCACCCAATTAACATCATGCCATTTCGCGTGCCTCCTAAGTTAAGTTCTATCTGAGAATACCAGCACCTAAAAGTGAAGAGCTTTTGACAAAAATAATAATGTCGGTGTAACTACAAAATCATGTCAGGAAAATACTAAGATTGATTTTACTGAAGTTTTTGACAGCTAAGCTAGGTAATTTCATAACACCTTCAGTCAAGTGAACAAGGGAATTTCGGAACATGTACATTCAACTGTCTCGAATGTCACTCAGTACGTCTGCTTCCAACTGGCTCAAGTGGTTCCCACAGCACTCACTGCCAATGGGCCCAGGTATGTTCGTGACGCCACGGTTGGAAATTCTCGTGGATGTTGGTTTCAGGCCAACGATGCCACACCAGTTCGAAGGTAGACGCACACTACCAGCGATGTCTGATCCAAGTCCAAACACTGACCCGCCTCCTGCAATGAGTGCTCCTTCTCCTCCTGGAAATTAATAAACAATTGTGCATGAGAACGTGATTTAAACGAATCAATAGCAGTTGCTCTAGCTTCAGTGTTACGTACCTTCTCCACGTACAGCAATAATAATAGCTGTGCGTCGAGAAGGCTACCAATAAATGACTGAGGTTTTCTGGTTTGACAATTTTTACGTCTAAATAAATTACAATAGACAAAATAACACTTTATATCAGTATAGAAAAAAGAAAACAACTCTGTAGCAACCACAATAACAATGCTATATTTGCTTAACAATATTTTTCGAGAATTGAACCGGATGTGTACATTCTCAACAGCTTCATTAAAATATCCCCGGGCTGAAACTGATTGTTAATTGTGTAACTCGTGAACCCATATAAAAAATGTTTCTCAAGAAGTTAGCATTAGCTTGAATGATTTAAAATGGGACTGTATATTGGTTATGTACAAACTTACCAGAAGATCCTCCAGATGAACGCTGAGGATTCAGAGGATGAATAGTTTCCCCCCAAAGAGGGTTGGAACATCCGGGGCTGTGTAGAGGGAAATTTACTTGGATTTATGCACGTCTTAAATAAATCAATTCATTCACATTGGTACCACAAGTCAGTGACGTTTCAAGCCATGGATTGATATTATTTGATGTGCACGTAGCCTTAACTGGTAACAAATGCATTACTGTGTGCAATTTAAAAGATTTTACTCTTTATAAAAATTGCCAAAAAATTTCATGCAGTATCATGCGCCAGCTCCAGTGACTTTAAAACTTGAGAATACATTGAGACCAAAGCTTCCACTATCACATTTTTGAGCAATCCTGGCTACAATAGAACACAGAACTTAGAATATAAAATATGGAATATAAAATATACAATGTAGAATATGGAATATAGAATATACATAAAGAATATGGAATAGAATAAAGGCAGTAGGGAAGAGCCGTTTGGTTCATTCATGGATTGCTACCAAGTCCCATGCCGTCTAAAGAAAGGCATCAATCACGCACAAACACCTCAATCAGTCAAGCCATTTCAGTCCTGTTCCATTCCTTTACTAACGCACAGGCATTTGAGTCACGCACATGTACTAAAATCAGGCGCATGCCCCACGAATTAGGGATTTAGAATCAGAACGTTGCAAAACTGGAATGTTCCAGTAAATACGTAAATAACTAAAGTTAAACAATAACTTCGATATCATTTCACCTCTTACCAACGATACTTTTATTTTCACGTAATTGAGCTAAATGGTTTCCCTCTGCACACTCAAAGACTCACGTAAGCGCAATTTGAGACAGATTGGTCTTCACGAAAGGAATCGCTCCCAGCTTTTTGATGATTTTTATCACATCGGCATCATCTTGCTCAGGATTGTTGACTCGCTTCAGCAGACCTAAAGTTGTGTCCATACCCTGCACTGCAATGTTGTCCTTCACACTCACAGGCAGACCATGAAGAGGTTTTCTTTGTTCACATTCAAACGAGTCAAGTGCTTGTGCCCTTTCCTAGAGAGGTAGAATAACAAAATAACATGACTATGGCAATAAAGTAAAAATGAGGGTATGTACTTTAGATTTTCATTAAAACATTTGAGAATTTTATCATGTATTTTGAAAAATATTTATTTCAGTTTTCAACTGTTTGCTGAAAAAGTATAAAATTTAACTCACCAGGGCGTCTGGAATGAATTCTGTAATGCAGTTGGTACGCCTAGATAGCTGGATAGCCTGCAAAATAATACGGGTAAGTTTGTGTTCTCATTTGATATCACCAATTGAACTCAAAGTGAATGAGTTCGTTGCATGCAGCATTAGCAATGATTTCACGTGAGGATTTTTAAATTTGAAAGTTTACTTTAAGTAAACCATTCTTACTAGTCAAATTACACAAAAAGTAAAATACTTCACTTTTTCATATATGTTCTATGATCACAACCAAAAATTTACCCTGCAGCAGAAACTCGCTGCGCTCGTCACAGTTTTGTAAATTCTCTGGTATCACATTTAAGGTATGAGAAGTAATTCAAACTGGAAGCAATAGGTTTAGCCTTGGCCTATAAAAGTCCAGACCAACAGTTAACCATCCCTCAGTTGCTGCAGAAAGTCTGTAGGCTTCACATTGAAATGCCTCACCTTAGCCTGATATGCCTGCAGGACGGTCACGGCCGACAGTTGACCGCCTCTCAGTTGCTGTAGCAAGTCTATCGGCCGCAGCGCCAACACAGCATCCCTCTCCTTCGTCAGCAGAACACCTTCTCCTCCAGTGGAAATGAGGTCCTGCTCCAAGGCAAGTCTAGCCCCTTCCGCCTTATGCCGGTGCTCCTTATACCTGGTTTTAATTTTAATATTAGCCTCAACACTTCTGTCAACGGTATATATAAAAAATTGCAATCCAATTGAAGGTGAGGAATTTTTAAAAGTTAAAATCAATACGGGAATGACAGTGGCGCTACGAGATGTTCATAAAATGCATAGGTCGTGGGTATCAGAGAATGATAGGATTGTTTAAGCAGAAGTAGAACCGTGAAATAAGCTAAACTTAGTAAAAATAATACAGTTTCTGCATCTGCGCGAAATGGGTAGAATTTTTTCAGCCTAAGAACTGCTCAAATTAGTACCAGAATGTATCTTAATTAGACGAGTTATTGTGAAAAATATAAGCAAAATTGTGTTTACCATGTTGCAATTGGAATTAAAATTGAATTATGAAGATCAATAAATTAGAGTTGGTCATAAAATACAAACATTGAGCTGAAATGAAACCCTGTACTGGGAGAGCGTTGAAATGGGTCATGAAGTACATGAGTATCTGTGTGAATTTGAAAGAAGTGTGTTCGAGAGTATAATCGCCCCACCGTTCTTTATCGTGCCGTGAGTTGTGGACTGAGGGTAGTAGACAGAAGAGTAAGTATATGGATTTCAGATGTTTGAAAAATATAATAAGGGTAGCATGGTTTTATAGAAAAAAGAATGAAGAGGTGCTAAGCAGGTCTCAGGTTGTGAGCGTATTATAGAGAACATGTCAGGGGTATGTCAAGCATCAGGGTGTTATGGCATATTGCCATGTGAAGAGAATGTCGGAATAGCGTATGCATAAGAAAAAGATAAAATTTAAAGTACAAGAAAGGTGTTTTAGTGGCAAGGTAAATGAGGATAGAACAGAAGAAAGGAGAGTGGGATGAGAAATATATGTACCCTCAATGTATGTATATTTGTCTTCTTAACAGCGATTTCCATTGATTACTAAAGAATATACGAAAGTTAGAGGAATTATAAGATAAATTACGATGATTTAACGCTGAAGTTTTTTTTGCTGTGTAAGTAACAAGAGCGTGAGCTCCAAATTGTGGGGACACATACGATCGCAGTCGTCTTGTATTTTGATGCATCTTCGATTTACTCATTCTCTTCTTTGCCGAGGATTATTATTTACAGAAAATGGATTCACTTTGTACCTCAGTACAGTGTGAACCCTGAGCTGAACCCTGTACCCTGAGTAGTTCATGGGTCGGAACACGATACGCAGTGGAAGAGGAGCTGTTGTATTGATAAGCAAGGTCTTAACTGTAGGTACTTGGAAGTTTGCTTGTGCTTTAGCGATTGCGTGATTACAATGACTTATCATTGGTTACCTTAAGGAGGAAAGAGAACATTTCTTTATATCATGGGAAAGAAGATAATGTAAGTAGAAGCGCACAACAAAGGAGGCACTTCGATTTAAAAAAGATTGAAATCCGATTACATGAAACTGTGAAATAAGTTCTACTGACAACTAAAAACTTCACATTGTGTTAAAAATATCTTCAAGCGTCAAAAAATTCAGTTCTAAGACTTACTGATATTACTTACTGGGTTTCTGTGAATTTATTCATAGTTGTCGCTCAATCAATGAGAATCTATTATTTCTTATTAGTTGATCCTGTTAATAAAAAAGAAAATATGATGTAAGGACAAATTTTTCTACTGTAACAATTGAAGGGCGAGCATCATTGTTTAAAAAAGTATAGCTAATTCAACTAATACTTTCGCATTGATACTTAGAGTTGCTTGGATTCAGTTTAAATTATAAATTTGTTAATACAAAGGACAAATAATTATTTGTTACATTTCTGCAAGCTTTAGTGATTAAAGATTTATTCAAATAAGAATACACAAACGACTAAAAATGCACTCTTGAGAAACTGCTGGCATTTTATTTCTTCATTATTTATTTCAATCCGAAATTAAAAATATTTGCTAAAAAGCGAAAGCTCATTCAAATTTTACGAATCATAGAACTAAATTTTCATGAAATGAGTTCACAGTATACAGCCCCGTCTTCAGCATTGATAGTTGACATCGATGTGCAGTCCGTTGCTTCTTATCGTTGGAAGCGTTTTCTTCATCTGACATTACGTTAACATGATCTATTCTGGGGACTTAGCGCTCATCACGGACGTCACAAGTAACCCTCCTGTGAGTCCGTAGCGCTTAAATGTTGTTGACATTTTGCTGGCATAATTTGCGTTTTCCTTTATTTTACTGCTTGACGGGACGTAGAATTGTGTACCGATGTTAGTCACTGGAGTCAGTAGCAGGTAATTAAGCAGTCAACAGCTCTAGAGCGCGAAAACCTTTTCGAGGAAAATAAATTCGATAAATATTAACCGTTGTTGCAAGGGGCATAATAATTTATATAGCTAAAATTTATGTGACATATAATCATTTCTATGCTTAAAGTTAACATGACACATATCATAAAGGGTGTTAAGTATGAAGAAAACTTATTTTTAGCAGCAGACTCCTATACTATACATGATGGGACGCAATGTTGTATGTTTTGACTATATAGTTAATTCTTGCAACGCCTCCACAATACTATTTTTCGCATTCCTTCCTATGTAACTTTTTATGAACAAAGAAGACGTTTCGAAACACCAACTTTGTTGCTCTTGTACTGGATAGAATCACACAGATTAAATATAATTTTTATATTCCATTACGGAGTTTCGCATTCCCATAGAATTGTTATCTAGTTTATGGAAGGGGGCTACACAGAGAAAAAATATTAAGTTAATGAAATTTGTCATACCTAAATTGCTCAATGTAACACACTTTCATTCAAATTGGTTTATAAATTTTAAACACATTCATAATCAATTGTCACTACACCTTTTGAAAGTGCGACCGAGCAACCGTTTTAAAACTTTTGTCTTTATCAACACACGAAGCGTAAAATCAAGCGTTCTCGTCACGATGTCGAGCAACATGATGTTTTCGAAATAAATACGAATTAAATTTGAATAACTATGGGGAGAAAATTAGATCACATTAGGAGAGGACTTCTAAAAATTAATAATCTGTTCACATATTTTCGACATCTGTAAGGAACACTCTAAGATAAAGCTGCGTACACAATCAGCAAGAAGCGTAGTGTACGAATGTCTCTAACATGATCGAAGACTCTTTTGTACCATAAATTTACTGAACAAAGACGTATCATTAATTCCGGGCTGGCATCGAATCGTCAATACTTCCTTTGAAAAAAAATCCAAATAAATTCTTTAGCTCACCACAGTATTCCACTACTGAGACTGCAAAACCCACTTTTATCCATTCTCACTGTCAGGTTCACACTTGAGTGTAATTGTCATGCTGTTGCTAGGGAGGACCAATGAAGACTAGTCCCTAAGCACCACCGGCAACTGCAGCAATACAAGTACTTCATTAAACCGGTCCCAGGAAGATAGTGTCCAAGGACATCAAGTGCATTGCTGAAGAGCTCTGAATTAACTTTCTGCATGGTTCAAGAGTAGTATGGCTTAGTGATGGACCAGTAACTTGCAGCTAAGTGATCATTGGGTGAGATTATTTAGCTTAATTGCTTCTGTCAAGTTTTAACACTGGAAATAAAATTGTAAGTCAGGAAGTACTTCAAAGCGAGATTTAATGTACTGGCATGAATATTTTACAAAAGATACGCTTTAGGTGAATGCTATTCGAACAAATTTAGGTTGCGTGTAGTATACAAGAATACTCCCAATATACCCAAGAAATGGAAGGAAGTCATAGAACAATAAAATTTTACACACTGAGTAAATACTTGTGTTAGATGCTGAGAATTGTTTTCTACGTTCATCATAAAAATCTGCATATAATTTCTTCATATTTAACATTACTTATCTCTGCATACGACTAAGCCAAGAATAAGTCGCTATACTTCTGCGTCTATCCATGCTGGAGTACCGCAATGCTTATTGTACTGACAATAATTATAGTACAAGTACTAGTAGTCTACATAAAATTTCTAAAATTGCACTTCCAGCTGTCGTGAAGTTTTTTTTAGTGAAATTTACATTTATATTAGCATACTATTCATAGTTATTATAGTAAGCAAAAACAGTTTCTTGTTGGGTGATTTTAGAATACTTTTCAAAAGTAACCAAGAATAAGCTGTAACCACATTCATACTTGGTTACTCTATAGATTTTTGAGTAGGTGCAAAAATAGCGAGACATTGATTCTCAATGAATAGAAGACACTTATTTTACTGCGTCTCAGTCTGATTTGCTGCCCTTTGGAGTTCTGAAATTTCTCCCAATTGGAATTGCAGCAAAATGATGGTGAAGGTGATGAGCTGGCTGCAGATCTGCAGACATAAATTGAAAATTAGGAAGTGTTATCAACCAGTCGTATACGTGAATTGGATTACGAGCAAAAATCGGAAAGAACTAAATGAGTGAGAAATTCATATGGACAGTTATTAACACATATTTGATCAGTATTTTTGATACGAAAATAACGAGCAAATAGATTTTGAGATTAGTTCCATCCCAATGATATTTATACCTAACTAGTGGTCCTTGAACAGCCTATCATACAGTGTGTTTGGATTACCTGACAGGACTGAGATGCTCTAGAAATTTAACATCAAAGTTTAAGCAAAATTTGAACATTTATGTGACTGACGGCAGCTCTGGGTCCCGTTAAGAACCGTTGTTTCTCAGCGGGTAAAGTTAATTTTGCTTGTTATGAACAGTACGGTAAAAAGAGGTACCAAATAAAATTCAATAATCTAAGTGATTTATAAGTTGTATTATATAATAGTAGATTCGATTAATTCACTGATCTACATTCATTTAAAATACTGATTATACATTCTCTTCCCACAATCACGAAAAAAGTAATATTAAAACAAATGTTTTTGTGAATACCTAAAAGACACACTCAGGTCTCTAGGATATACAGAGATCAAGCGCGTAGCAGCATTATGGGCGTAACAAGTTAGTGTTAACAGATGTAAGACAACGAATTAAAATAGCCATGGCATGTATATTAGTAAGGAATTTGCCAAAAACGGGAAATGTTTGTGAAATTTCGGAACTAAATTTGTATCAGGTCATCCTATAAGTTCTGTCCGAATTTTCATTCATGAGGCACCCACTTTCCAAGTTTAGGAATTTTTCCAAGTTTTTGAAGATGACGATGAACAGTTGTATGGTTTGAACTGAGAACCACTGCCAATTCTTCCCACGATAAGGCAGGATTTTCTTCAAGGGCTGCTTGAAGAAACTTTTCATCAAACTCAACTGGACGTCATCTTCAAGGGTGAAATCTCCACCTCTGAATTTCGTAAACCATTTTCTGCAAGTTCTTTTATTCACACATTCCTCTCCATAAACTGATTGAATGTTTCTAGCCACTTTGGCTGCTGAGTTTCCTTTCTTGAACTCATAAAGCATTATGTGCCTCGAATGATTCTTGGGTACTTCCATGTTAGCAGAGTTTTAATCAAACAAAATATAATTTTATTGCTCTCTGAAATAAAATTTTATCAGTTTAAACGCATCTAAACATAAAAACAATGCTCAGCTTCATTAGACATCATAAAATACTCCTTAAATTTCGTTCAATTTAAAAAAAGGTAAAATCCAGACAGAACTTATGGGATGACATATTTGAGATAATTTATTGACAGATATGTATGAACTTTGTCTGAGGGCTTTTATCATTGCATTGTCATGTGAATGGTTGATGACAGAGAGCTTGAATTTTCCGTCAGCGCCGTGGCTAGGGAGGAACAAAAACCCTTGTCTAAGATGATAAATAAAAGAAAAAATACTCACGGCCACGAGTGCGCTCCTTGAAAGGGAAATATATCGCGACAGGTTGTATCCTGCTGAACTGGACTGCACCATGTCGAGCACGGAGGCGGCCTACAAGCATGAAAAAGTAATTATAAACCTGGAAGAACTCAAAAACACACAAAAATTTGTACAAAAAGATTCTTTCCCTGTAGTTTAGTGGTTAGCTATCTGTGTTTGTGCTGCTAGATCTCTAGGTTCGAGGGTTCGTATCTTCACACAACACTTTAATTTTTTCTGTGTGTGACGCAAATACATGTTGGCTGCTCGAGTGACTTGACTTAAGCTCATTATCTCATCAAACTTCCTGATCATCACAATGTGTTTCTACAAGCCTCTACCTCATGTCATAAGATGGACAGATTCAGTCGCTGGAAGCATGATCACTAGTCTTAAAATGTTAGCATTAAGAATTTAAAAATCATTGCATATTTCATGCACACCTGAATGGAATAAAGTTTCTTTCGTATAAGTTCTTATCTATTTTTATGACTTCCCACAGGTTCTAGCAACTTTCTGCAGTGCATGTGCAGTGTCTTAGGAGCTATCGAATGTTATTCCATGATTTTACAGGCTTAAAGTGTTCTTGGTGTTCTAACAGGCCTTTATAATAAGTCTTTCTCTAAGTAATTGAAAACTAATAAGTTTTTTATCGGATCTTATAAGTTGCATATTTTATTAAAGGTTCCTAAAATTAATAATCTTAAAGTTTCTACTCCTGTACAGGAACGTACAGGCTATTCCTAAAAAGAATTCATTCATTCATTCATTCATTCATTCATTCATTCATTCATTCATTCATATATATATATATATATATATATATATATATATATATATATATATATATATATATATATATATATATATGTATTTTGTCGCATAAGTTTTTGATCTTAGCACTGTGAGGACGAGAATAACTACTCCACTATAGATCTCCCTCAAAACCACCTCATGGATAGTCAACACAAGCGTCACAACTACAGCGTGGCTAATGGACCTAAACTTTAAGATGTATTAAAGAATCCAGCGGAATATAGCAAGTAAATTTATTCACAGAAGAGAGTGATTTTGTTATGAGATATTGTATAATGTCTAAAGTAGAGCAAAATAAACGCTATTAATGTTCCTTAATTGCTGTATCAAGATAGACGACCCATTGGTATCTACCTAAAAGAATATCATGGTTTGGCGGAAAATACTAGAGAAATAAGTCTTCGTTAAACGCTATGACTTTAGAATTTATAAAAGACAGATGGAACTGTCTTTTTGCGACGAAGTTACGGCCTGAAACATCAAGTAGTATGACATTAGGAAATGCCTTAGTATTTATTTAAATCGTAAACTTCTAGTGATGCATTCAAAAGGCAAATACGTGTATCTCAACATTTGCACTACTAAAAACACAGCTTCAAAATAAGAAAAACATAAATCTGAAAGTAACGAAAGAAACTCAAAAAGACATATGTCAACAGAGTGTGGAAATGATGCAGATAGAAATTATAATTAAAGAGTGATTAACTTTTGTTCTTTAAAGTAGCAATGCATGAAGGAATCGTATGTCATTTCCACTCCACTAACTCTCGAATACTAGACTCCCACTCCACTAACTCTCGAATACTCGACTCCCACTCCACTAACTCTCGAATACTAGACTCCCACTCCACTAACTCTCGAATACTAGACTCCCACTCCACTAACTCTCGAATACTAGACTCCCACTCCACTAAACAAACAAAAAACAAACAATCTTTATGTCCAATCAAGTACACAGTACATACACATATAGTACATTGGTTTTTCAAATTCTTAAGGTTAACATTCTTAGAGTAAGGATGATGGTGAGCTCCATGCGACGATCCTGGGATGTGTCCACGGGCGGGGAGTTGAGGGCTTACCGATAAGTGCGAGCTCACGGCG
>VCRD01000562.1:215831-245190 GCA_006783055.1 Trinorchestia longiramus
ATACTGGACTCCTACTCCACTAACTCTCGAATACTGGACTCCTACTCCACTAACTCTCGAATACTGGACTCCTACTCCACTAACTCTCGAATACTGGACTCCTACTCCACTAACTCTCGAATACTAGACTCCCACTCCACAAACTCTCGAATACTAGACTCCCACTCCGTCAACTTTCAAATAAATACTCTCTAAATAGAGAATATGCATGCTAAAAGAATATGAGAATGCTCACATGTGTATATGAAATAATAAAAAATAAAATTTTGTTCATTCCAGGTTGCATAAATAATAAAATTTTATGTATTATAGGTCAATAGGTGAAAACAACTAAACAATAAATCGATAGTGTAATTTTATTGTTGATCATTTCAATTTAAGAATTATGTTCATATTGATCAGTTTCAGAAATATTGAGTCTTCGCAAGCCTGATCCTATGGGCCCGTTTATTATGTGTGTTTTTAAGACAAACATTCCAGTCTTGAAAATGGTTCATTCATTGTTAACTTTACCTAAGGGCTTTTATCTGCTCAACTTTACCATGGTAACTGAGTATTGTTTTGGCAAAACAAGAACAGATGCGTACATCAATTCATATATTGGAGATCCTGTGGAGTGACAGGCAGTAGTTTAAGAACCATTTATCATTAGGAACTGGTCGAACAACATCAGAAACAGAGTTTGCACTTAGCAAACAAGCCTGGACACTGTATTTGACATAAAAACTCTGCAATTTACGATTGTATGCATGCGTATACACGTATTATAACACAAAGTGTGGAATTGGGGTAGAGTAAAGCACACAAAATCAACTTTCCCTGCATTTCCTGAAGCACTAGCAAGCTGCTGTACGTTTATTTGTTTCTACCGATAAAATCCATTGATAATGAAAGCGTTCTTCATTGTATATGAAAATAGATAAGTCATCAGAACATATATTTTTCACCAGATCCTATTTTGACTTGACTGTACACTGGATACAGTTAGAGACGAATTGCAACAACATTGTTTTTCGCCACTTACGCAACGCATTGGAACCCTGTATATGTAGGTATCAAAGTGCGTGCAAATCTATCAATGTTACTACTTGCAGCTTAATTGATACTCTATCTTTTAAAGAATATGCATAGGTCACAAAGAATGCGCCTCAACCATTCAATATTTTGCAATGAGAAGCGAATAAAAATTCATGGGTATTTTATTACTAATTGTAACAATAGTGTTACGAATAAGAAAACCCCCTGTATTGTAGAGTAACTAGATAGTTCCCGTGGAAATTCCATGGTTTAGATTTACTCATTTGAAATTATTATAAAGAAGAATGTATTAAATATTTACGACGAACTATTGTGTTTAAATGAATATTTTTTATGAATATATACAGAACTTCCATTCTGTATCTGATCTACCGATAACATGGCCGTGTAGGAGAAGAAAGCTGATAACGGGAAAAATAACATTTTATAGTAATCTGGTGCTTTTGGTACCCACAAAACAGTAAATATAATACATGTATACGCGTTCTGATATCAGTTCAATAATTTTCCTTCAGTATTAGATTAGAAAAAATGGGACACACACACACACAAATAGATAGATAAATAAATAGAAAGAGAGAGATACACTGTGCATCATAATACTAAGTAGATGAATCAAGATGTGACATGAACTTCGATATAAACTTAGGCAACGTAGGACTTCGGTAGCAACCCGAAAATGGACAAAACGGCTTATTCTTGTAGCCATATTCTATTTATTCTATTATATTCCATCCAATTCTGAAGAAATTTGAAGCTCCCTATATGGCTAGTTGAACAAAATCTTTCTCAATAATGCTCACACATCCGAGTAATAAGTTATAGATGCAGTAAAGACACCATGTTGAAACGTTTTTATTTTACTTTACCATTCTCGCTGTTTTTGTGCCGCGTAACACAAACGTGAGAACCCTTGCTTGTGTTTGCAGGTCAGCCATCTATGAAACAAGAAATTGTCTTGAACATTTGACTTAAATGATTTTTGTCCATCTAAGATATACGTACGCAGAAATTTTAATTCGAACACAAAACAACCACAGCACGATATACATCAATGCCAGTTCAAAAATCCCTTAGAAGTACGCGTACTACATCTTTCATGTACATAAGTGCTCTAAAACGCAAATGTGATATTGTTGAGAGCGAGTTTTCGAGTTTATTTTCAGTAATGATTAATAATTGCCATTGTCTTCGTTCATTTTCATCAGCTGTTGGTTCTAGATGACAGAAAAACTTTTCACTCGCATTGTACAATCTCGAAGCTTTTCTTATTGGGGAGTTGAGAGTAACGTGAATTAAAGAAATGTGCAGAAGTAAATAATTACAAGAAATTTTGTCAGGAAGTTTTCAAATGAAATTAATGACAAACAACTGTAAATTGTAAAGATATTGTTCATGCCTATATTCAATAAACTAGAAGATATAAATAATACATATACATATATTTACTGTTAATCTTTTTCAGATTCTGTAAATTTTATGCCACCTTAAAAATTTCATTAGAGAAATAGAAAAAGCTTTAATAATAAACTCAGCTAAGTCTGTTTATAACTATATGAAGAAATTATCAGTTACTTATTAGTTAATTGATATTCTTCGACAGACTAATTTTTGTCCGATTGTTGCATGTTAAACTTCAAGAAACCAACAGTCGCACCCATTCATCATTATAAAAATGTAACAATCTGCTCATTTGCTCAATTTTAATACCCGTACTCGACCACATAAAATCATTTAAAAATCATTTTTAATCGTTTTGGAAACGGGTGACATTTATGAAATATCACAAATGTGTAGCAACAATTTTTGTCTATTCGATAACCTTGTTTTAAATAAAGAACATTCATAGTTTTCAATTGTCATTCCTTCTCCTAATGCACCTGCAGTTTAGATGAATAACATTCAAACATCGTAGCAGCTGATTCTAAAACAAACAACACCTTGGTTACTAGATACTAGTCTTGAAAATCTTGCTATTGGTGGATACTTACCTCTCGCGTATATCGTTCAGGAGCAAGGCAAAGGAAAACGAGGTTCCAGAAGTCCGTAAAGCTCACCACCGCTTGCAAGGCCCACGACTGCATGTTGGTGGTGATAAAAAACGTACCGGTAATTGTGGACAGTGACGCCATGCAGCACATCCACACCAAAGGTATCGTCAGAAAATTATTAAAGCGACTTTGAAAGCTGTTGATGATGAAAAGTTTTTCTTCGATATCGGCCATAAAGTCAGTCATGATCACTTGCTCGAATTTCCCTGGACGATATTCTTTTATCTGCTGGACTTGAATTTCTAGTTGGCGAACTTTCTCATGATCGATTTGCTGGATTTTAGGTTTAATTTTTCTTGAAACTGATGAGCAGCAACAAGTTTCATTTTTCCATTTTGAACTGCCTTCATAGGCTTCTAATGCAAAGTCATTTAGGTCGAAACCGTGATTCCGCTCTAAAACTTCTAGTGGAAGCGTTTCAATGTCCTTAGAAAACGTGTTTAACGACCCATAAACCGACCCGATTATATTTGAAAGAGCATAAAAATGTACACCCAATACAGTTATGATGATAGTGGCCAGCAGTGAACATAATTTTCCAGAAATTCTTATCACAATTATGAAAGAAGATACCGAAAGAAGACCGTTATCAAATTCTTCAAGTTCCTGTCCGAAGCTGTCGATCATGGACATAGCGCTTAATGAAATCCAAAATAAAATCAATTTAATTACAAATATCTTATCTGACCATGGTATCCACATTTCCCTCGTGCCACAGATGGCAATGAGACGGTGAAGCTCTAGTAAGTATGTCGCCATTTCTTTCTTATTGACGCGCAGATAAACCATGATCAGAAGACCCCCGATCATATTTGCCGCTGTGGTCATGTTCATGGTCACCACAGCAGTAGAAAATTCCAAGTTTCCACAGACATAAAGAGTATATTGAGCCATGATAAACGCATTCCAAGCAGAGACTATCATGATGACTAGAACTGGGACCTTGAAACATTTCTCGTCCTTAACCAGAGCTCCGGGAATCCCTGTTTGATCGTAAATGTCTCGTCTGGTAGACGTACCTTGGCCATTAATAGGCAGAGGGCCCGTGTATCTTTTCTCTGAGTTTTCATTCCCCCAAGAATACGGGAAACACTGCATGCAGTGCAAAATACGCAGTGTTACTTTCACAACAGCTGCCGCAGTGAATCTACTGGCAATCCGCCTTAGGAAACGAACCCGTACCATCGAGACGAATTTTAAATGATTGAAAGGTGGACTTTAGAAATAATGAAGATGACCTCTTGAAAGTGTTTCAGCGTAAGTTGTGCTTCTGAAGAGCATTAGCAGATGTCTTAGGACTTACTTAATATGCTCTTTACAGTACTTTACATTATGGATGCTCTTCAACTGATCATCCTTTAGGGCGCTACAGCTCCTGCAGAGAGACTAACACGTGGTGTTGCAATCATGCATGAACTGCTAGACAATGGAACCGAGGACCAGCCACTGCACAAGACTACATTATCTCTTGATCGATTGGGTAAATATTTATTCAAAGGAATGTTTTGAAACAATAAAGCTCTTGTCTTGCGTTTCACTACAGTTTTGTACTTCCTGAAGTTTAGCACTCCACTAGTCAGTTCACACCCCAGCATAAACTGTGCACAAAATAATGTTCAGATCTTCAGGTATAAAGCATGCATTAGATTGAGAGATCAATTAAAGTCTCGTATGGGCTTTTCTTGTGTATAGAATACATGTATATTCGTTCTGATTTCAGTTCAATGATTTTTCTTCAGCAATAGATAGGAAAAAATGGGACGGACACACACATCCAGATAAAGAGACACAGATGGCGATACTCATATACGTAGATAAAATAATGTATACATTTCTGTCTATCTCTGCGTTTACAGGGATTATTACCAGTGCATCTGATTGAACTTTTGTTTATGGGAAACTTTTGAAGTAGAAAATTCAATTGTAATTTCGCTTTTTGTTTACACGAGATCGTTGTGTGTATAAGTCGATTTTCTACACTCCATATGTCAGGAGGAAAGTTTACCTTGCGAGTACCAACAACGACTTTCGATGTTGAAAAAATTTTATTGCTTAGTAAATAACAAGATGCAACAAGGCCGGGCATACAAACAATGCGTGTACTATCCAAAGATATTAACAATGCGTGAGCGCCAGGCGACTTTTTAGCAGATTACTCCCCTACTTTGATACTCGTAATCGTAAGTTAATTACTTATCATTAACACGTTGGCTCCGATTGCCTGATTGGTGTAAAACTTCACTTTGTACGCATAGTCACGAGAAGGATCTGAAAAATTACAGAACCTAATCTAAGGGGTCCACATACGTACCACTTCGGAGCCAACGTGTTAATTTGGAATAAAATCATTTTTAACCCATGTTAATCAATTGTTTTTTCAGTCAGGGCGAGTGAGATCTCCCAGGATCCACTTCTGTTCCCAACGGGGGTTTGGCTCTTCACGGGGGGCGCTGCCCCCTGCCCTGGTGACTGCACTCGCCTCATGCAACTTCAAGTTCATAGAAAAAATGTACTGAAAGCAGCCAACAATTCTGGAGGAAATCTTTAATTCAATAAGGTTTTTAATGTGAGCCATATGACCATATATCGTGAAATGAGACAAATTCCTTGCTCAGTTGTCTTGTTGTACTGGCAGGGTGTTCATCAACAACATCTTGCAATTCCTCAGAATTGTATCCTTCGGATCGTTTTTTCTCGGTTCGTTCCTTCAACTGACGGCATCTTTTTTTGAAACGTGGAAATAGTTTTCCAGGTTTTTTCATTCACCACATTTCCACAAGTGTTTTAGAGGGATCTTTGCTGGTAAAATTGCTCCATTGCCTTTCTGAAATTTACGCAGTAAAATATGCTTCACGAGTTATTTCCTTTGAGTGCACATTTGGATCAACAATAGTCATTTATAAAAACAATCTAAAAAGTAATGCTGTAATGATTTAGATGGTTACACAAATTAAATTTATGTAATGACTCCTGAACATTAGAGCTCAAAAGTAGACAGAACTTTCGTTGCACCCTGATATCTTGGTTAGAAATACGGAGGAAACTGTTTCATGAACAAAAGAGTATATTACTTAAAATCGTGGCAAACTTCTTCGAGCACGAATGTATTCACTAACTCGCGTTAATCTAAATAGTTTTCTTGGAAGCTAAGCGCACAGCAAAAAAGACTGCTCATTATAGATGGGTTGTCTACACAATGCTCTATTTGAAAATGTCAATTCAGAAAGTACAGCTGTATTCGTAAATCATTTACCTCTGACGATTGCCGCTTCAACTCTAGTCTATAACCTACAATTAGTAGAGTGATCTAACAACAAAACTGCGGTTTCCTAAAGCACAGCCGGTTGTGCGCGATGAAATTTCACCTCTTTTCGTAAAACATGAAGGGAAATTAACACAATAGCAAGTCACTGCTCTTAACATCACTACCAGCCGAGTGTTGAACACTCTTTACTTTATCACAATGTTACGCGCAATGAATGGCTAAAGTTTTGTTATTCCTAAACACAAAACTTTTCGACACAATAAAAATAGCTTTGTCTCTAGTTATGCGAATGGTTACCTTTGGTCTTTGCTAGCAGTCATCTTTCAAATTGGTCAATTATTTCGCATCGTGAAGCCATTGTTAAATGGTAAGGGCGAAACTCTGAACTTTACATATTTTAGGAATCTAGGGAAGAATCAGGTCTGTCTAGCAACGTGCGAACTGGTTCCGAGGTTTAACTAAATTCTCAGTTTACTTACATCCAAGCACTTCAAGTGGAACTGCTCAGCTGGGATGCAAGAAATGTTAAATTAGAGTTAACACGTTGCCTCCGATTGCCCGATTGGTGTAAAACTTCGCTTTGTACGCATAGTCACTAGAAGGATCTGAAAAAATTACAGAACCTAACCTAAGTGGTACACATACGTACCACTTCGGAGTCAACGTGTTAATACTCTCCGATGATTACAGAGGTATCAAAAGATTGTCCGGGAGCAGAGTTCAAGAAGCATTTTACTCCTTTGACAATCTTTAACGGAGCCACTAAGGAAGCTTTGTTCTCTGCATGGGAGGAGATTAACGCCCCGTATTCAGCCAAGAAAGGTTTTTTAGCCTACAAATCCTTGTAACGTGGCAGATGGAAAGATCATCTTTCATAGCCTAGAGGGGACTAGAAGGTCAGTTATTTGGATGTATTTGCGCCCACGCTTCCGAGAGAACGAGGTTCAATGCTGGAGGCACCGACCATGAACTTGTGTTCAACTTTAAGCTTTATTTTATTCCCAAATTTGAAGGGCAGGATGGTTTAAACCTTCCAAGTTTGGTTTTACTTCATTGCAGGAGCTCAGGAAGGCAGTTTAAAAATAGAATGGGGGTAAAAATTTTAATTTCCAGCTTTTATAGCTTAAAAGTGACGAGAATAAATTTGCTAGTTACAAGCAACTAAAAGTAAGTTAGCGAATTATCTATAATATTTTTGAGCAAGGCTCAAAAGTCAATTTTCTCTAAACTCTTATTTAAATCAACGTTCAAGTTACTTACTCCCGCAATCAACATTACTTTATGATCATGAAAAGTAAGGTTAATTTACTCTAAGACTAAGATATATGAATTTTCTAAAACCGAGTGAAACTACACAAAATACGGATATCTATTCAAAAATAATTTGCAGACCCCCGGCGCACCGATTTACCGCTTTTCAGATGACTTTGCCGTAACAGGCCTCTACGAAAAATATAAATGATAATCTGCAGCAGATGCTTTTGGCATAAATTTCCTTCGTTAAAACACTATTCAAGTATACAATTATCTAGGTGCGAGTTTAGAATCGATTTAGCGCGTCTAGATCGGAAAGCCACTTTTCTAGGTTCTATGAACCTACTCTGAAGTCTCCCAAAAGTTATCAAAATGATCCAAATCTTTATGAAATATCCGAGACGTGTCAAGCTCTACTTCCCTTTCATCCTCTTCATTCTGCACTTCGTTCTTTATGCTAAGAGTACATTCCTTTTCTTCTCGCCATTTTTCTAAAATTTGAGAAGGGGGGCGAGGCATTTTGATGGATCCCGAACTCTCTGAACCACTCAAAGTCCGTTCAGCTCCGCTAGTTTCATTACTACTTTCCTCGGCAACGATGGAAAGCCTTCTTCTGCCGGTGAAATGAGAAGGCATTTTAGTACCATCTGAGCGCAAGTGGTACCCTCTGTTAGCAGAGTTTCCTTCAACAGTGGTCTGCAAGTTTGCCGTGCTTGCGTCCGTGCTTTCTAGCGTTGGAGTCCTGGCAACTAGTACCCTTTTGTTGACCGAGTAACGCCCTGGGAAAGGCGAAGAAGGAGTCGTGCAGTCAAAGTCTCCTACAAAGCCAGGGTTAATCTCGCCCAGTTCGATGTTCTCTCCTTCCACAGGCGGCGAGGAGGAGGACGAGAGGTTTTTGCAAAATTTCACAGCGTCCAACTTGTGGAGGACAAGAATAAAAGGAGCCAGGAGTGAAAGAATCAGCATGACAGACAGCGCAAGGATGGAGCTGACGTTCGAATCTGCGAATAATCTCAGAATTTCAAAACCGGTGGCATTAAACATTTACGATTTCATGCATTTTCATTTCATCTTTACTACGCATAGTTAATGCTTAGGCTCGTACCCAAGTATCCCAAAATCGAATTCAGATCGAAGATAAGCTGGAGGCGACAAAATTTGATTAATAGAAGTAAGGAGATTTCTTCTAGCTCTTGTTCTCTGAAATCTTATTTTTCCTACAAGAAGAACCATTTTTATCCGTTTAATGTCTTTGTATATTCTACTCAGAGATTTTGCGCTAGTTACGATCAGGGTAACTGAGTAACCACAATTCCTGAGCGTGAAGAATAATCACACCTCTACTTGACACCTGCTCGTGACTACACAATTTTTCAAGAGGAAAGAAAAAAAAGACATTGGAAAGGACATCGTCAGAGCATAGTTCAGCGGTACAAAATATTGCAAGTTTTAATTTAAACTTGGAACGACTACTTCCAAATCAAATTTTAGCAAGCATCACAGAATTTTTCTGCTTCTAGTATGAAAGAAATTTGAACTTATCTAGCGTGCACTCGAGATTTTAACTTTGTATGGTTAGCTTAATTTTTTCAATTCATGAATTTATGGACTGCATCCTCCAAATACTGTTGTTTTTTTGAAAAAAGGTGCGTACTCTTACGAGAATTTCAATTTATAAAAAAAAATTCATTTGACAGGCGGCAGGGGAGGAAGAAAGAGTGAAGCTATTAAAAAAAATTACGAACACCCGAGATTAATGCCTATAGAATTATCGGGTCAGTCCTGTATTAGGCTTCCAGGGATAGCGTATAAACAGTTTCATGGAAACTTTGGAGATTTTCCTTAAATCCTAAAAATTCATTGTCCTGTAGCAGTCTTACGTTCATCCGCCTAGTCACCGGGACTAGTGACTTCAATAGTTCCTTAAAATTGTCAAGTGCAGGAGCAGACATTCAGAACTTTAATACTTGTCAGCTGAATCAAGAATTATAGCAGAAAACAAAGGTCACCATATGTACAAGAAAAAAGTTGATGTAGAGATATCCATGTTAGTGGAAGAGCACACTTTTTCTTTGAACACTTAACACGTTGACTCCGAAGTGGTACGTATGTGTACCACTTAGGTTAGGTTCTAATTTTTTCAGATCCTTCTAGTGACTATGCGTACAAAGTGAAGTTTTACACCAATCAGGTAATCGGAGGCAACGTGTTAAAGTCATGTTGACGGCAAGAGACATTTCCAGTCTTTCATGGAGATGTGAAAGTTTTTAGCTAGTCCTCGTTGCCAGTAACAAGTAGTTTAGAAAAATGGTATCAGCGCGCTGACAAAAAAGTACAGAGGTAAGCTTCCAAGCTCGGTGGTCGAAGACCGGCACGAAGCTGAATTCTGGCAAGACGAATAATCAAGTTAAGTAGCATTTTAGAATCTAGAGTACATGCTGAAAAAAAAACATTTAAGTTCTAGTGACGTCTGTTCGAGAATGTTTTAAATTTGTTTGATGGCATTCTGAAACATGAATTTAGGAGAATAAGTGAAGTTTTTCGGAATTACGGAATTTTAATTTTCATGTTATTAAGTTCGCCAAATACGGTTATTCAAGGCGTATGCAAACAAGTTTATCGAAGCATCTTTTTAATAACAAGGATGATCTTCACAATTTCGAAACTTACCAACATGAAGTAGTGGGCTGAATAATCGTTAAACCTTGATCATATAGCTTGTGAACCATGCACCAGCTTTCAATAGCAGGTTTGAACACATTGGAATTTTTACACTAAGGGACACTAATTTTTGCCTCTAAATATCTTATTTCGGCGTTAGTCTTTGCTATAGCAAGAGTTTTAGATAAATGATGTACGGAATTAAACGTACTTCCGAAATTTATAATTGTAGAAAATAACACTTAATATTTTTGATTTTATTAGGTTACCAAGGAATTCCTATTGAGAGAGATATAAAAACGAACGCAGGTTTCATAGCACAGACGAACAAAATTAGGGATAATTATCCATGTTCGAACACTTAAATAGCGTAAAGTTAATCAAACTCACTGCCCGCTTGGAAGTAAAGAGACGTTATGAAGACTGTGGCCAGCCCGCTACACAACGCCGCCACCACCAGTATCTGCTTCCAGGTCACCTGCCGATCCGCCATCTTCCTAGGGTAGAACACGGCATAACGATCGTTAATTGACATTCAATGCGTAAATTGAAGTCAGAGTAGCAGTAAAAGATTATTAGCCTCTCTCTAAATCAGGAGTTCGGCTCGTCTCCTTCAGTTGTTTACTTCATCGAGTCTAGAAACATTAATTCACGAATTTGATTCTTCTGTGTTGCAATTATAAACACTTGGGAAGGTAAAGTATCGTAACTGTCCATCCTAATTAGTTTTACGAACGTTACTAATGCAAGAGAACTAAAGCTCTCTAGTTACTTTCCGATATTAAGAGTTTTACATACCAATTATTTACAAGTGGAATGTCGTTTAGATTTTAAAGCGCTGTGCGTATACGTATGCACGAAAGTCTGTGTTAACAGTAACTGATGTTTGTGGTATCACTGGAATGTCCCGATGTAGAAATTTCTTTAATCAAATTTAGTACCATTAGACATCAAGGGAATCTGCATCTACGGTTTGCAAAACAATGACCCCTGAATTTGATTTACACTACAGACAGAATCAATAAATGGCAAGCAATTCGACAGCAGATTAATATCATCAAAAGGGAAATATATCGTTTTTTTTTATTGCATGAGGAAACTTTTGCACCTGGAGATGCATCCTACCAGCTTTACGAGTTTCCAAGAGCATTAACAATTGAACAGCCAAAAATTCAGTCGAGATCGTAGTCACCCTACATCCACCATGGAATATACTGAACGATTGAAAGGTATAACCAGGAGCAAACGAGTTACTTTTAATATTTCCTTGCAAGACATTAAAGTTATCGAACCGAGATTTAATCGACAATCAGGCACTTAGATTCAGTGCTACATTGCAACACTAGTGACATTGAACTAAAAAAGGAATCACCACCAACTCTTCCGACGTGGAATTGAAAGTTTCAATGAAAAGAAACTACCAGGTCAATAACTCGATTAATGGACCATGAACAAGGACAAGAGGTCTTCATTCACATTCCGCGTTTAACATTTCAGAACACTACCCACAGCCCTTGCCTCACATTGTATACCGAGGAATTACTACTTCCACCCCCAAGCTCACGCAATAACTTACGTTTAAAATTTATGCACCTTAAACCTATGAGTAAAATCTTATTAGTAATAGAATAAAATGCAACTTGAACAGGCTGTTGATACACTGAGGTGGAAATCAAGTGTCGTGAGAAAAAGTGGCTCATCTTTGAAGTGACTCACAGACCTACTCCACCTGGTCGGAATTGCTAGAATGATTTTTTATGAGAACAAGTGTTTCGCAATAGTAATTTAATAACCATAATTCGTTCTATAATTTCGGCATTCTTGGTAGACAAATGACACAGCGTTTGAATTTAAATAAATTCTTCAT
The DNA here is from genome assembly GCA_006783055.1 of Trinorchestia longiramus. Taxonomy (NCBI): domain Eukaryota; kingdom Metazoa; phylum Arthropoda; class Malacostraca; order Amphipoda; family Talitridae; genus Trinorchestia; species Trinorchestia longiramus. The sequence goes on from VCRD01000562.1 coordinate 227,968, forward strand.
AACATGCAAGGACCATCCTGAACACAAAGTACAAGGGTTTTAGTGTATACCTCTACATGATGATTGAATTTCACATGAATTTCCTAACTAATTGCTTTGTATGGGTGTTGACCAAACTTAATAAAACAAATAATGATTTTTAATTTCTGACAATAAACCGAATGAATTCTCTGTATATACTGAAAGAAAAGGCTATTTTAGTCTAGAATGAAGAAAATACGAAAGGTGAAGTTAAAAAAGGTTGAAGATTCTCTACAAATTATTTAAAGTGTAAAAATCCTAAAGAATCTACTCCCCTCAGTACACTTTGTGAAACTACAAAGAGTATAATTCTAAATCACAGTAACGGCTTTCAGCCTGACACATTCCCTAACCCAGTTTTTGATGATGAACATGAACTGACGTTCACATTACTTTAGAAACCAGAACGATCCCTTCTTATCTAGCTGTAGGGAGAGTGTGAGTAAGAGGATTTGAGTTTGTTTAGGTGGCAGTTCATACTTTTACAATAGCATGGAATGGATTTGAGTGACAAACACTACGAGAAAGTTGCTACTTTCTAAAAATTTTATACCGTCACTCACAAAGTATCAAGAATATAAATAGGATTTTACGTACTTGTAATTTGCATTATCTGGAAAGAGGCACGATCCTTGTTCTTTTCGGACCTTAACTTGTGGACTATCGCATCTCATCTGTCCTTGAGAACAAAGCTGATAGAAATGTTTACCAGATTTTGTTTCCGAAGTCCAAACTTCGCAATTAATGATTCACACTTTAATTGTAATATGTTTCGTGCCAGTCCCTCAGCAACTGCCATCAGCAAATCGACGGATAGCCGCCATATTATGTAACTCTTCATTATTGTTACGTGAAGAACCATTCGTGAAAATTCATGAATTCGCATAACTAAACCTTATGAACACTTCTATACCTAGCAATATCTAAATCTCCGATTGCTACGCGGTAGAATGCTTTATTAACGTAGCAAAAGAGAAAAGAAAATTCTGTCTCATCGCCTACCGTATGAAAACTCTCTACACACCAGAACTATTATAAGAAAAACTATTGAAAAGTAGTAATGAACTTCGAAGCATGGAAAGAACTGATGATGTCGATGTACAAGTCTCAATTTTCAAAGATAATTTCAGACTAGCCTTAACAAATGCGCTCCCTACACTACGAGGAAAGCTAAACCGTAAAGTAATGGTTTAATAACAGATGAAACAAAAGAACTGAACAAAATAAAAGAGCTCACCTGTGCGAGTATGAAGGTAATAAATCAAACAATTATATGCTAGAGAGCTAGACCGTTATAAACTTCACAAAATGACCCTCCGGAATAGAGTTACAAAAAAAAGAACGAAAACACTTCCAAAGGAGATTATTAACAGGAAACAGAAATCCAAAATGAATCTGGGAAAGAAGATAAGTAGTACAATACAAAAATATTAAAAACGAAAACAATTCTGAAAATCCATTGCAAGTAGTCACTGATTTCAATATTGTTTTTACAGAATTTACTGCAAAAGTCTTTGATAAAGCGCCTTAATTCATTTGAACCCATCCTGCTTCTGTTGATGCATGCCCTCCTCCACTTCATGATATTAGTAATAAATGAAAACTAAATCCAGCTAATCTGCAGAAGATGCGTGGAATTTCATACACGCTGAAAAGTACAAATAAAGCTGGGCATGACAATATAAACCTTCAATACATCAAAGACAGTGTCAGTGTTTCAACACCGATAATTTGTTTGGTGCTTAATACATCTATTTTTACCAATAAATTTTTCGAAAAATGAAAATATTCCGCAATCCAACCGTTGTATAAAGCTCGTAGCATTAATACTGTATAAAATTTCCGGTTCATCTGTCTTCTACCGGTTTTATCTAAAATACTAGAGAAAGTAATGTTGAATGAAATTTCTATTCACCTAAACAAATCAAACTTATTTCATCAAAACCGGCCTACTTCAATAATGGAAGCATTGAGATATACACATAATTGTGAATGGTTACTGGTCTGTTCAACGAGAGTGATAAATTTTCAAAATCTTTGAAACACCTTCTGCGAAATGTCTGAGTAAATATGTAGATGGTGCGAGGCATAACGTTAGATGTTTGGTTCACTATTATGGGATTCTTTCGTGTAGTTGATTAAAATTCTTAAATAACTTCTTTATGTACATTGGAAGTTATTTCATTATAACAATGTGAATGTAATAATCTATGCGAACCAATCCTAGCGTTCTATGTGCTGCATGCGTCACTGTTTGGAATAAAGTAAAGCTAGGGCTGATGAAAAAAAGATCCCAGGATTTCAGTGACCATAATTTATCTAAAATAATTAGGTATTCAAGGTATAAAATTCAATGCATTTGAATAGTCGGTCAGATTGCAGCTCTACGACCATCTGATGCCGTTGTGTAAGTCCCTTCTAACTTAAACCCAATAATGTTTTGTTCGAGAAACACCATCGTCCTCCTGAAACCAGCGTATAGCTTTCACTCCACCCGCGTTTGGTGCAACTTTTACAGCCACCGTTTGGACGTTTTAGGAACTCATAGGTTTTAAGCTTTGACAATCAGGAGTGGTAAGTGGTGAATGTTTTATTGGGCTCGGAGCGAGAGTTGTGGTTAAATATTTGCCGTGTGGCATAGTCGGTGCACAAGTAGGACTCTATAATTGACTGGTCTAATAACCCTAATGACAAGAGATAATGCCGAGCCAATTTCGTAAACGTGATGCATTAGTCTTGATATAGGATAGTATTTAATTCATTAACACTGTGGCATCGCTGGGAGACAAGACGTTAACTTGTATGTGCAGTACATTGTGGACTAGTGTGATGACTGGTCTTTTTTCACAACTCTATTTTTCGAATATGAAACTGTTTCAAAAAATGTAAGCTCATCTCAAAAGGATATGTCTATCAAAATGCGGGAAACCTGGTTTATAATCTAATAAGATTTGATTACCTTGCGGAGCTGGAAAGATTACTTCGAAAAACTAAGTAAACTGTTTTATTATTAACTTCTCTGAAACAGATTTCAGAATGTTTCCATGTCTGACTAATGTTTCGTAGACTCGTTATGAACTTGAAAACACTGTTTGAGCCTCTTCCTCCAGAAGCATTCATTTGTTGTTCAAATTGCCAGTAATTGCCAGTAATTGCGCTACACTATATACTCTAGATTGCGGAACGAAAAAAAGTTGGAAGAACATAATTCCTATGCTCAAACTCCTCATTCTGAAGTTCACGTTCATTGTAGAGCAATTGAGGTTGTAATAGATCATGTCAGAGAATCTGTCCATCTATATATTTTTCCATGACTACAAATAGGATTAATTAGAGTACAGAGTAAAATTTTAAAGAGCGTTTGACTTCTTGGTCAATTATCAGTCCAAAAATCAGATTAGATTTCTGATCTCGCAAAATTACCACAGCTTTCAACATTGAAGTGCTCAAGAACTCTGAAATTTCTTAGAGCAAAATTTCCTAAAACTAAGAGGCTCTAAATGTTTTCTCTCTTGGCTAACACAATCTTGAATTGAAAAGTTTTCTTTCTTTATTACCGCGAACTCTTCCAAGAATAATTCACAGGCTTGGTAGGCCCACTGTATCTCCATCGCAGGTACAAAACTACGGTATCTCTTCATGCCGTTTCTTTCAACGTCGCTGAATCTAAGGAAATATACAGGATGCGACAACGTAACTTCCTGTTTTATATATTTTTTTTGGAAGTCAAAAAGTTAAGCTGCAGCAATCTGTAATTAGAGTTCTTCATTCCGTAAAATAATTAGATTCTTAAACTAAATAGAAAACTTGATTCTGCAGGCTCACTATGCTGGTCACGGACAAGACGCAGTTCATGGTTAGCTGCTCCCTGGAGGTTGGTGCAGTTGCTGGAATGGTGGCAGCCTACCTCAAAGATGGTGAGAACCTCTACGTGATGGCTAATGGTCATTTAGAAAACTATCTTGCAAGAAGAATTTAAGGTCACGATTCACTAGACTGCAGTTGCCGATACAAGAATTTCGTAGTTCGTTCCAAGGTTGCAGCAAAGAACTGTACAAACTAGGCCGTGATTTCTGTGAAGTTGTAGTTCTGACCGCGGGACATGCAAAGTACTCTACAGATATTACTGGCAAGCTATCTTATTTCTGAATATTATTGCTACAGTGGGGCTATAATAACAGGAGAACTTTCTCTTTGCACTTTTACTTCCTAAAATATGCTGCAAATTTCTTTAATTTCGGTAGTTATTTCAATGAACTCTTAAATCTAAACTAACGTGAGCAATAGACTGTCAAAGATATAGCTTGATTTCGCTCTTCGTTTGAAACTCCTACAACTGGAATGATGTAGATAAAATAGTTCAAAATACCTTCTGTATTCTAGTATCTAAAAATCTTTTAGTCAATCAAACCATCTACGTGTCGGCGCACTGTCTATTCAGATACGGCTTATAAATTCTGAAAAGCCTAATTAATATAAACAATGGTTACCCATACAACTTCATTGGCATAGACCAACGTTATTAAAGGACAAAAGTAACCTATAAAATTAGACGTTACATTGATTATTAGTTCTGAGAGTAATATATGAAGGCTCTTTTTCAGCCAACAGTTAATCAATTGCCTATTTTGTAGGTTTAAACTTTTCAACGGTTTTCATCTTGACCTTGATTTTACTGATCGGAATTGCTGGTCATGTCTACGTTTTCCTGAAATTTTGCATCGAAGTCTACTTGTATGAAGAACCCATCCCTGGACTTCAACCGAATGGGGTATGGAACGCGCAGTTAGATGTGCCCCTGAACGAGAACTTCAATATAAATGGACTAAGACAAGTGCAGCGAGGATAGCTGTATGAATGCTTTCTTCCAGTCCCAGATGTGGATTGATGATGAAAGCAATCAAAACAATTTTTCCTGCAAGCCAAGCAAATCGGTGAAGTCTGGTATCGGTCTGAAGCGTTCTAAATATTCTTTTTAAAGCATACCCGTAGAAATTTGACTAGTCGCTCAACTACTGTAATTGACAGTAATTTTACTGGCTTAAACTAAAGGTCTTTTAAGGATACGACTTGAAGTGTTTTTACGCAATCCAAAATTCTAATCCATTTCTCCTCACTAAAACTAAATTTATCCCCTATAAGATGCTGCCCAAACTGCAATATGCTTGTTAATTTTTAGAAACTCTGTTTTAAAGATTTTACTTTAGTTCCTGTTCTCTTGGAAGTGGGAAAAACTTAGTTTGTTCAGGCTGTCTGTAAAGTCACTAGTTGGCAGATTGTAAGATTCACGGACTTAGAAAAATTCCCTGGAATCGCTTTCTCTGCCGGCTACACGGTCGGCATTAATTAATAACGTAGTGCTATTTCGATAGAACTACCAACGCTGTTTCTTCATGAATAATTCAGCTTTCCATTTTGATTTATTATCCACACTTCGCGCACATCAAACTTGACGCTTTCGCAAATCTAAATTCAGGCTAAATTCAGCTATGTTGAATGTTTAGTTTGCATTCAAATTCTATGAAGTTTATTGATGGATCTGCTGTCTCGAGAGTACAGTTGAAAACCTAAACAGTTTCAGTGCGAGATCTGCATTTTTCCTCGTTTTTTTTAACAGCATAAAGATGTACGTCTTGCTAGTGGTCTCTTGAACTCTGACAATTAATTACTTTAAAGATGATCTTGTCAAGAAAGCAAGTGTATTTTGACTGAACTTCAAATTACAGGTCATGTGTCAATTTTGTTGCATAATCCTCTTAATACAGCGCTCGGAAAACTATTCTTGAAAAAACCTGTAACTCTAGTTCCGTAACTTGCCGTAAACCTAACAAAACCATTTGATTTACACAATAAGTCAAACTTTGTTAAAAATTGAAACTAGTGACCTACTTGCATCAAAACGACAACCACGAAGTGTAAAGTGTAGTAAGAAGTATGGACCTTCAACGGGCCATTGAACCTTGAAACTCAAATTTTTTTTTAGTGGTTACCACGTTGCCTCATATTGCCTGATTGGTGTAAAACTTCACTTTGTACGCATAATCACTAAAAGGATCTGAAAAAATTACAGAACCTAACCTCGGTGGTACACATACGTACCACTTCGGAGTCAACGTGTTAACAAGAATTGTATAGGATGATTGCAAGCTTATCTCACAGACAGCACTCGTTGAAAAGCGCCCAGTAGAAAGCTGTCGTTGCCAGCATTACCAGACTGCGTCTAGTAACAGAGTTTAGTAGTTTCAATTTATCACCATGTGTTGCGTAAAGGGAATCTGAAAATCGTAGTTTTTGAAAACTACGTACCGTAGGACTAGACCAACTAAACAAGAGTCAGCCATATGGTTAAATTTTTTGTACGCTGTTAATCGAGTACTTTTCTAAAGCTCTCGGTTCTTAGATATTGCTGTGACCTTAAAGTTAACTTTTTCTGTTTCTATGAAACGTTTGTGTCAACAAACTCTGCGTCACTGGCAGAGTTCAGTACAGGTTGCAAAATGCGCAGTCTTCCACAACCAAAAGCAAGTGAGACACTCTTCATGAATTAGACATTGAAGAGGCGACCTCTTTTCCGTGAAGAATAATTGACGAAAGTTTCATTCATACTGAACTTTCCGAAGAGTTGTTCGGTCAGGTTAATGTACTTACTCTCGGTTGGTTTATATCTTCAGAATTAATCACATTAAACCTAGTATAGAATATTGAAACATGGAATACATCTTGATGGCGAAAAGATAAAATATGCAGGAGACTCGCAAAGAAATGGCTAAAACACAGAAATTAATAGCACCTAATGAACAACTTCTAGAGAAAATTTTAACCTGTGAAAGACGAAGTACTCGCTCAATCAATCCAATATTAAATAACATCTGTATGAACGAATATTCTCGTTTTGAATTTTCATTTATTACACAAAGTAATCTCAAAAGTAATCTCAACACTCGGTATCTATGTACAAAAAGACGCATTTTGTATATCGTATTTTTAGAATTTTTAAATTGGTCTCACTTCTTCAACTAAAAGACTGCGATATTTATGGAGATGTAAGGGGGGAGCGAGCATGGTCAACCATTATTCATTCACTTTTACATGGGTACTGATGACCAGTACATGAAACTCCAAGCATTAGAGAGGCAAAAGTATTCAATTAGTGCTTTTAGCTATCGAGCAATTTAATCTACTGAAGTTCTAGAAATATTTTCGTTTAACACTGAATTCTCTAATTTGTTAGTGTTATGTCTTAGGGTGGGAGACCAGAGCAACTGGAACCTGTTATCAAATGTATATTCTAGACGCTGTAGGACTAGCTTTTATGGAGGGTAACCAGTGAACCCATACGTGAAAATTCGTATTTTTCGCTTTTTCGTTCAATTTGCCAGTGGCCGCGGGCTTTGCGAAAGAGTTTTCACATTGAAGGATGTGCCTTTGGTATCCACAATACAATGCTTACAATACATGTATACCCTACCGAATTTTCTTACCTAAATTCTTAAGAAAGTCACAGAGAGACGGACCAAGCAAGCAAGTAACTGTGTACTATTATATAGCGAGTAGGATACGTGCTATCACCTGTTGTTAAATTCATCGCTGTGCAACCGAGAATTTTTTCCCATTTTTGACATTTCTTCTTCTACTACTTATTTGTCACGCTTTTGAAGCATTTAGTGATTGTGATACTAAGATTGTTTTTTGGGCTGTACTTTCCCAATTTCTGTGCCCTTCTTAGTAGTTTGAAAACACCATTTATTGGTTCCAGTGGGTGCTACTAAACATTCATCAACTTTGGAACTCGTTTGCAAGTTTTCAATCTAGTGGAGCATTTGATTGAGGTTAGTTTGTCTTTGTCTCGCTCAGTGAATCTATGACACACAAAATGTTTATTAAAAGGTTTAAAATTTATTTTAAGAAATGCATTACTTACCAAATTTTTAGCGTAAGCCGGGGGAATTTACGATACTTTAAAACACCCATAACGACCTTTTATTAATGCATTGGAATCTCGAAAAATAACCTTGAAAATATAGATCCATGAAAAAATTGCATGTATTCATTCATCTTATTTTATGCTGCAGTACTTTTGGCAGGCAGTTTTGATAAATAAAATTTTCACAACGAAATTTGCCATTAATTTTAAATTGGAACGTATCCATGATACGAGAGGAAGTGAAGAAGTATTTTTGTGGATATATTCTCAGCCGACACCATCACAAGTACAATACAATTTGCGTCCTAACACAAGTCATGGTATTCTTGGCTTTGGAAAAAGTTCATGAAGAAATTCGATTTGTTCTAGGGAAAGCATGCATCTTCTAGTCGCTCATAATAATATTTACAGCTATTGTTTCATTATTATTATTTTTTGTGGATGAAGTTGAAACCATAACATCTCTGAAATGCCTGAAACAAATTTATCTTGATAAAGCTGTTGGTATTTGCGTTGTGACGACACTGATTCTGCAGGGCTTGTAGATGTGGACCCACGACTACCTCTGCTGCTACTTCACTCGCTACTCCTTCAGACGCATTCTTGTTTGGAGCGCCATCGTCTGGTCGTACATCGATGCATCACATGCAATTTTTCTTACTGTTTTCGCTCCTGTGATGCTGTTTCTGGACACCAGGTACGCAGAGTACAAGTATGATTTACTAGATAACTTCACCTTATCTCACATGAAAGATTACTTGAAAAACGCGGAGTCAATGAATTTTATGGACTAGCTCCAGCTCGACTTCTAGTGTTGCGGTGCGAGAGGATACAGAGATTGGCCTCCTTTTCTGAGATGGGAAATAGGAGAAGATATAGACAGGGTCCCATGGTCTTGTTGTAATCCGAGAAGTTAAGTGCCATGTATCTTTCAAAATCTGTCGGTTTACACTCATAAAAGCAAAAAACAGAGAAATAAAAACCTTTTGCATCTTCAGGAAGCCATTTTTTAAGAAGGTTGTACTGAAGTCATAGCTGGTAGATTGTTTGAGTTGTGTGTTTCGGCGGCGTAGCTCATAGGATTTCTCGGTGTGTCGCAAGGGACCCGTGCATTCCTGAACGTATTCTTCTGTCGAGCTGTAGGTAACATTCTGTGGTGCCGTGAACCTCTGCATCCAACTCCTGCTTGGGTGTTTGGATGGGGAGGAACAACGTCCGTGCTCCCTGATTTCGATATCCTGCACCACCTCAAGCAAGACAAGGTGTCCTGGAAGATTCCCAAACCACCAAAGCCTGAGGAGTATTTCCTGCAGGACTCGAAAGAAGAGGCGGATCTACGGAAATAAAGGGCGAAAGAATTAAAAAGTATCGAAAAACACGCTGCCAAGATTGTGTGACAGTAAAGACAGGTCTTCTTCGCTCTCTGTTAAAAAAGTGGTTTACTTAATGTCGAAGAATAAGCTAAAATTTACTTCCAAATGTTTAGAGTTTCATATTCACTGTGGAAACGTTCTCATTTTAAATTTTTTTATGAATAACTCGTCTCTTACCTACATTAATAGTTGCAACAACAGTAACTGTAGTCGTTGAGTTTTGCCATGTATTTAACTCCGCTGTGCGATGGTGCTCCTCTCCACCATGACTGTGAAATGGCAATACATGGAAATCAAGTTACAGAAAGAAAGCTATATTGCTTAGATATCGTCATATAATGTTACCTAATGCAGTAGACATTTCTTAATGCCAATATTAGGTTGCAGTGAATAAAACTACATGGATAATCATTTTGATACTTTCAGGGTTGAAGTTCTCGAAGTGAAAGATGCTTCAATACTTCCTCGTGACCTGCACTTATTCAAACATGCGTACTTGTGTATATAATTTCGTAAATAAATGTTAAGGCATATTTAAAAATTGTTTTCCCTCATTAGCACTATACAACGAATTCATCTCAATTTATGAAGTGGATAAAATAATGTTTGGTTACAATTCGTTCAATGACGCAATCGCAATGAGGCTTTTGATCTGTTTCATAATAATTATTCATTTATAAAAGAGATAGTAACATAATTACAAGAACGAGATCTGAGAAATCAGTAAAACTTGAAAATTAACTGCACTTCCTGTTTGAACGATGACGCAGCCAGCAGTTTTGCAGCTGCATAGCCAGATAATGTGAGAAAATTTTGTGAAAGAAAACGTAGAGAAAAGGAAAAGTAGTCACGTAATCTGGAGAACACTTAGGAGAAAGGGTTCATTATGCTGAGCTCGACGTCATCCTCCTCTACGTTCATCTTATGATTTATTATAAAGTTTTAACGGGATGAACAACTGAAAGACGCAGTGGGATCAAGACATCTGATTTTATGATGAAGAGTTACAAAAAATACCATTATTTTCAAATATCTTTTATATTCTTTTTCCTGATCAGTTTTGCACTTTTGATCTAAAAACGAGTGACACAAGCCGAAATATTTATAGTTTTTTTCTGCTGATTTAAGTTAAAGGCAAGTTCTTGGGTTATTTGTGGTCAACGAGTTTGAGACTGAAAACAATTTTTATTGTCAATTACGTCAGATTTGTTCTAAGCGCAAGTCGATATTGGCCCTAACCGTACCTACAAGAATTAGAAGTTACTATAGTTAATAGACTGTACTGATACATTATTTCATACGTGTATTTTTACTTCTATTTATCTGTCGATTTAGACACACCGAAAAATATCAATATATTATTTCTAATTACATTATTTTCTCTTTTTATAAATGATTATTTTAAATAACACAAGAGTTCAGTATCTTGGCCTTCAAGCGGAAGAAATGTCTAAAATTGACATTTTGTTCATTTTTCTATATTCACCGTAGTTTTACAGTACCGAGTCAGAGAATAAACATTAGTGAGTTGGTGAAGAGAACATACTTGGTTTACTTTCAGCTTGGAACTGGTGATTAGGATCAACCGTAGGATCGCATAATGCTTGTAAGCTATACGTCGAAAAAGGACAAACGGCACTTGGAAACAATATCATCTGGCATTCCTGTAGTAGAGCACGAACAAAAAAAACCTGTAGATGATTGCTACTCGTGCTTTGCTTCTCAAAGACTTCTGATTATAGCAAGAAAAATCCACAAAAATTGAGTTACCCAAATCTGGATTCCACAATTCGATCCGTGTATCACTCAGAGGAAATACCAGCACTTGTGTTTGCAGAACTGCCTTCACTGGAAGATGAAAACGGTAGAGTGAAATCGATGAAAATTATCAACATGACAGTCAGTCAGACTTTGTGTGTGCATACATTAACCAAGGAACGTGAAAATTTCAACCAGGCTGAACGGAATGACTTAGGCCTCTCAAAAGAGTGATCAGATCAGCTAGCGTCTAGATATAAGGAGAAAAATATGCTGCCGTACAAAACAAAAGCGAAATTTCATAGCATTCTTTAAAACAGGAAAAAAAATTTACTCTTGTGACGTGACGGGATTGTCAAATGCAATTGGTTCTCCACAGTATGATCCTAATTAATGGCGAATCTTTGTAGGTTGTTCAAAACAAGTTTAAAATGTGTATTCCTCCATAGTACACACTTGTTTAGTCTGATTCCATTTAGCCACTGTGTCTTAAAAAAGAAGCATCAACGCATACAAATTGTTTTTGATTTACCCATGTATGATAAACACGAATGAATGAACATGACCAGCGTCTTCATCAAGAATGTCTAAGTCAATGGAACACACACATGAAGACCGACTACTGGCGGAGTATTCAAAATAACATGAAATGAGCAGACATGAAACACTCCGAATGCACTAGACAAGAAATTTATTCAATGAATATGTGCATCTGCACACAGTTGCTTTTTATTATTACTTTTAAGAATTAACCCAGTGTATTAAAAGTGAGGTGATGCTATACTATATTCCAATTATCATTTCAGATTCTATTGATATTATATCATATGGTTTTAAGCGATAAGACTCGGTAAACTGTCTTGACCAAGTGAATTATTTATTCAGTATATTATATAATAAAGATCTACAATAAAATAAAGGCATAATGTATTAGAAAAAAAATGAACCCCATATTTAAAATCAGGATTTAAAAACTGGCCAAAAACAACAAAACGAAAGTCTGTAAAAGTGTTTTACCTAGTGGGGTGAAACGAATATAAATCTATTATTATCTACAATCAGCGATTAAAAATCAATGTTGCAAAATGTATATAATTTTCAAGTGTCTGTAAAAATTCTAAGGTGTATTAAAAAATATTTTGTAGTACTAGAGTGTGGTTCAATTGCATATTCTACGGTCATTTAGCACTTAAGTTTGCATGTTTGTGTTCACAAATAATTGCTGTTCAGAAGGAACTATTCCTACTCTTTCGTGAAAAAATTCCTTAAAATTTAGATTATTGTCAACTGTTTTGAATGATAATCATGTCAAGCCATTTTCGCCATTTTGTAACAAATGTAAATAATTTTTTTTAACAAAAAACATTGAACTGAAATCATGAGCTGTGCTTATATTACCAGGAAACCAAAATACGGAAGACATTTACAGAAAATGAGCATACGTTAACACAGATATTAAGAAACAGTTTTTACAGAATGAACGAGACTTGCTCAATATCCAGTTTAACGTGAAACGTATGTAAAATACCATACTTATAGCGGTTTTTAACTATGATCCTTAACCGTAAAAGTGAACTCTATTGTGTAAAATCATATGTTTGTATCTGTGCTTATTTTCATAGCTTATATCAATGGAAATCTGTCCCACCCAACCGATGAAACTTTGAATTGGGGCAGAACTGACGCAGCTAAAATCACCAGCTTGGTCGACTGGTGAGCGAATCTGCTTGCGAGCGGAAAGACCCGGGTTCGAATCCCGCTGCCGACATGGTTGACGCGGCTAGAAATACGCCATGGGACTTGGATAAAACAACCGAATAATTATCGAAGTAATTATCCGACCCAAGAATGGGCCAGAAGGTTCGTTCCTATAGCCTCATTCACGGCATGGGACTTCGGTATTGAACCAAGAATGGGCCAAACGGCTCGTTCCTATTGCCTTATTCTATTCTATGTTATCGTCCCACAAAATGTCAGCGATGTCATGAACAACGCACCCACATCAGTAGTTCATCATGACATGCGTCTTTGCAGACTGGGAACAAGCTTGCCACGTCCGATGTCGGTCAATTGAGCTGAATGTGGACCGGGCAATAAAGTTAACAAAGACAGACGGAAAGGCTTAAGAAGAGTAGAAACGGGTAGTTTGTTTCAATCATTTTATGACAAGACGAGTGCGGAGGACCGCCTTTATTTCGTGGGAAGAGTGGAGTGGCTGTGGCACAGATGCAGGATCTACATATGAGGTGTTCCATAGGAAATGTCAAATTTGAAAGGTAAATAATTGAAACAAATCTTCATAAACATGGCTATATTTCGTAAATTTTTAATAAGTTATATCTCTCATACAGGAGTAAACTGCTCAGTTGGTCATATGTCCTCTCCCACTAAATCTGCATACGTTTCTGCGCTCCTTAAAATTTCTGAAAACTCTTACTGATGTGTGGCTTGGTCCCTTCAATAACGCTTCTGAGTCCAGACTTAAATTCAAGGTTTTTCTGTGATTAGTTATGTTTATTGGCAATTTTGTTTATTAACAAATCCACTCATGTGGAAGTGGGACTCGTCGCTGAAGAAGATTTTATTTGCTGAAAGGTTGCTGAAAATGCTGCAAAAGTTCATTTTTTAGTGCACTCATATCGAGATTTTTACGCAGAATTTTTATACTCAAGGTATCAGTAAGCACAAACGCATGACACGCAGGTCAGGAAAGGGATATGGAGAACTTCAAACAGTATTAATATACTGAACATCAACATTTACCTAGACTACAACGGGACAATACAGAGAACGGTCTTAATCTTAACTAGGCGCTGATAGGTTAACCAGGGGCCTCGTGACGGACAAGAACGTCCAAGGAACGTGGGTATCGTGGGTAGTGCAAGCTCTCCCTAGGCATAATCTCCCCACCAAGGCAAGAATACTGGCAGTATTTGTTATACCTTTCCAGTGCATGTTGCCTATGATCGTATGCAATTATTAGGAGCAGAGCATTTAACATCTAATATTCAACTCACAATTGTAAAAAAAAAACATTTACCATGCTGTTCTATTTCAGATTTCATTGCCTTCGGTATCAAATATCTCGGTATACAATTACCATCTAGGGTTTTTCTGGTTAACATCTGAGTTTTTCTGAAATTTTCTGGTGGCAACATTTATGATCAGACGTCCAGGTGTGAGCTGAGGTGAGTTCCTCGGAAGTTGGAACAGTTGACTGCGAGAACTGTGGTAGTGAGGTTGTGCTGCACCAGCGTCTCTTAAGACCTAGGATGCAATAGTGGGAAAAACTCCGGTTCTTCTTCTGCGTAAAGTAAGCGTTAGCTATTTTCTAGTGTTTAAATTAAGTCGCAGTTCTTCAGATTTAAGTGCTAAATGGTTGGTATTGGTAATAGGATTTAAGTATTAAAATTTGTTTACCAATATTTGCTCGGTTGACTGAGTCTTATGCAGTAATCTCTTCAGTTCAGTCACGACTGAAATAAAGTCACAAGTGGCCATTTATGTGTGAACGTTGGAATGGATGAGAAATTGCTGAAGAAAGTTTTCCTACCTTGTTCTTAATATGATGCGTGGCTCTAGAATTTCCATCTTCTAGGCAACACGGCTTTAAATTCGGTTTATCTTCAATTAAGGTAGCTTACTTTTTAATAGCGTTCATAATGCTTGATATTTTATGACTGCTCAACTTTGCTTTCAAACGTAACGCCAAGAAAATATCTCTGCTGGCACTGTGAACACATTCAAAAATCGCCTCTATAAATTTTGAGAATATAATGCCCCAATTCTGCAAAGTTCTAATTCCATATCATTCTTAATTCTGGGCCTGTGTATGTGTGTTTACAGTATGTTTGCGTGACTGAAGTGTTTATAAGTCGTTAAGGTGTCTTCTCGTGATTACAATATCAGTTTCATTGAGGTGCATGTGCGTGATTGAAGCCTTTACGCTAGACGTCATGGGATTTGGGTAGCAGCCCAAGAGTGGACCAAACTGCTCGTTCTTGTTATATTCTATCAGAGCATTCTATTCTATAGTATTCCATGATATGCTATTATATATGCTATGCTATTCTATTCTATGGTATAGTATATATACTATTCTATTATAATCTATTCTATTCTACTGACTATGCGTCGGCTACACAGAGGTTGCGGGCGCGTTTTAGCCATCATGAAGAACTCATTTTTCTGGCAGTCGCTGCAGGTAAATCAGTTCAACGAGCCCATGAATTTCATTGTCTTTTGTGCACTCAGCTGTGCTGTTTCTTTACAAGATACTTCACTAGCAATAGGAAAAGACGTAACTATTTATATCAAATATCACCTTGTGAAGTATACATGATCCATGGGAAAGCTTATTTACTCGTGTAAGGGTTAGGTTATTAAAACTTTTACTATGGAACTGTTTCGTTTTGAAGTCTTGGAAGGTTATGTTCACAAAGGTGGAGTTGTTGCGCGTTGACTTCGGTGTATTTGTTTTCCCCTGAAATTCCATCAATGACTAGGGATGCTGACGGGTGTCTGTCTTCGTCAGTGTACCAATGGACGGAGACTTAGCGTTCCCTAGTGGAGGACCAGTGTTCCCTGGTTGGGGGGACCAGTGTTCCCTGGTTGGGGGGACCAGTGTTCCCTGGTTGGGGGGCAGTGTTCCCTGGTGGTGGTGGGAG
Source organism: Trinorchestia longiramus (assembly GCA_006783055.1). Lineage (NCBI taxonomy): Eukaryota > Metazoa > Arthropoda > Malacostraca > Amphipoda > Talitridae > Trinorchestia > Trinorchestia longiramus. Next base: position 243,711 of record VCRD01000562.1, read on the forward strand.
GAGGACTGGCATTCCAAGGAAAATCGTTTTTCTGACGAGGGTCTCCAATATTTATTCTGTTTACTTTCTTTATTTGTGTCTGATGTTGCCTCCCTACCACAGTGCTAACTAAGCCAATTAACCTCCGCTATGATGGGAATGACAGGGACGGTGGGAATGACAGGGACGGTGGGGAATGAGAGGGACGGTGGGGAATGACAGGGACGGTGGGGAATGACAGGGACGGTGGGAATGACAGGGACGAAAATAATTACGATAATGCGGCTATGACGATAAGAGGGAATTTTGGTTATGGACATTATGGTGATTATCTAATTATAAGAATGCATACACGTGCAGACGTTTTTGTCGCCTGTGTAATTTGCCAATAATTTCAAAGGTAACTTTGAGTTGGAACTTGCTGGCAGTGCATAATTTGCAGCATTTAAGATAGCATCTCTGAAGTGCTTAGCGGCATCCGCTGATGTGAAAATTGCCGCAGATTTCGTGAATTGTTAAAAAAAGCCGTATGATTGAGGCAATTATTAGTATGATTGAGCCAGTTATGAGTATGATTGAGGCAGTAATGAGTATGGTTCAGTTTTGTCAATAGTCTCATGTTGTGCGCATAGTGTGGATTTAGCTTTAGACATGGTTATTTGTTCTATGAACAACACTACGCTGTTTGCAATGTTCTAAGTGGTAGTGTATGCGCTCTCACTACCCGATGGTTACGTTATGTATTGCAGACTACTCTAATAGTTTCCTAGTCTTTATAAAATGCACCAGTTGTGGAATTTTTTTCCGGTGAGGTGCATCGTTTAGTGCAGAATCTAGATGAATGTTGGTAAAGTTTCTGAATTACATTTTCCTGCTGGAGGAAACTTCAGGTCAAGGAAGCAAACTTGGAGAAAATCTTAAAATTCAGTGCCCCTGTTTTATGTTGCGTGCTCGGAGCTTGTTCTTGTTTAGCTTGACTTGGCTGGTAAGCAGCATTGAGGATAGGAAAATAAGCCTGCGAAGCTTTTACCTTGTATGTAATCTAGCTGTGCATGTACATAGATCTTGCTGCAACAGCGACGGTTATAAGCTAAAAAGTAAAGTAATTTTTGAACGTTTCTAGATTGTATGTGCTGTTCAGATAGGTGTTCAGTATGATACGTTTACTTGTGAGATCAAGATTAGTTTTGCAAATAAATTTTTTGTTATGAGTAGATGCATGTGATGAAATATGACCACTACCTAATCAAACAGAGTTTGATCTCCATTTCGTAGTTAAGAGCTGCAAGTGCTTGCGCTTGGTGTGCTAAATCGAGCAGTTGTTTACCACAGTAACTACACTGCACAAAACATTCTACATCTATTGACGTGCCCATGACTACTAAGAAAATAAAACTTCAGGTCTGAGAAGCCTGTTTTGCTATTGGAAATATACAAAACCTTTATATTTATATATATATATATATATATATATATATATATATATATATATTTATATATA
>VCRD01000563.1:8643-26976 GCA_006783055.1 Trinorchestia longiramus
TTTTAGGGTTCTTTTAAATATTCCGAATTATTTTATAAACGACCCGCCCGTGGGTCGTTTCGCAGTAGATGGTAATCAGCAACGACCCACCGGTGGGTCGTATCGCACTCAACGTGTTAAAATAATTGAACGTCACAATGAAAAGTGACAATATTTTATTCTGTTATATCACATTAAATATTTGGTTATCAATCTCTTGTCTGTTTTATTATATACATGTATCGCTTATGTATTATATATAGCCACTGTTGACATTTCTTCTGTTATAAAGACTAATTCCTGAACCAATTGCGTCTAATAACCTCATCTGAATAATAATATTGATGTTTATTGTAGTTACTGCGAAATAAACATCACAAAAATGGTCTCCGTTTTTTATGTCTACGTGCTGTAGTAACTTCGAGACATGCCTCGCAATTAATACAGCTTTTATAAAAGCGGGGTGTAATAAAAGCGGGGCCTGCTTGTGCTGTAAATTTTATTTCAGCAGTAACAAATAAATTCATATCTAATTGAATATCATTCATTTTAATTTCAGTTAATTTTTAAACCTAAAGATTAGTCAGATGTATGTTCTACGAGATTGTTTACAATGACTTTATTTTACAAAAAACAATAACAAAAATAATTTAAATGTTTTGAGCTCGATATTGATAGTCTGAAATTTACATTTGTTACCCACAAAAAAAATGGTACACAATTTTCTTCGACGAAAACACCAAACAATCACAAGTCACAACGAAAACTCCAACCAATCACATTAGTTCTCTTATACGGACTTGGTAAACTGAGAGTAGTTCACTTCACCTGGGCAACATTGCTGCAGCCTTGGATCTGGTGAACTGGACTACTGCAAGTAGTGTACTTCCCCTCGACGCCAATGCGACATGATCATACGCGAAGACTAGACCAGAGGACAGTAGTCTACTCTTGCTCGACGATCCCTGGTTTTTGGCAAATGTGTCGAGTAGTCTACTAATGCTTTCCACCCTTCAAATATATAAGTCTTGCCAAAACACCAAATGACTCAAACTTCAACGCAAATAACGTTTCATCGTCCACCAAGGAAAAATATTTTGAGCTAATCAGGAATATTTCTAGCTACTGATCATTAACAGAAAACGTTTTAAATTAAAATGTAACAAATGTGAAATTCTACCACGAACCCACGTCAAGGTCGTCAGCCAGGTCGGAGTAGCTGCCGTAGAACTTGTTGTCGTGCCAGTGTTCAGCGAACTGCCTGGCCGTGTCCTTTCTAGAAGCACGGCTGCCACTGAGGTTTTTCTCTTTTCCCAGATTTGCAGCAAAAATTCCCCCATATGCAGCAAAAATCCCCAAAATTAAAATCAATCATAATATTCTATAGATTTACTAAAAACTGACTTTACTTACTGTATACTTACTTATTTACCTTACTGAAGGTCATGTTCGGCAAAGTATACTGCAAGAATAAGTTCATTTTTTACAATTTCTTTGGATCCCTGGGACGGTTCTCCTACCATAAAGTGCGCGATATCAGCGTTTGTACATGCAACAGTTATATTTCTCTTATGTTTCTCTGTATTGCTGTGCTTGATAAGCATAGATTTGTTGTAAGTTTTCAATGAAATATTGCAGCACTTACAATAACCACAGTTCGAATGATTACTATTCCGTTTCAGCCAAGTTTTCAATTCGGGCGCATTAAGTCAGTCATTTCTAAATGATTGCGTATACAATTTCAGTTTCTTAGAAGACGATCCAGTTTGGTCACTCATTATGGGGAAATTAATCACGATTCGGAAACAAAATTAATAATCTTAAAATAATGATATCATTATATAAATAACATTAACCAATAAAATGAACTTAGTTGCCATCCCTGTAGAGCTTTTCGTATTAAAACACAAAATAAATATTCGAGTTAGAAGAATACTCACTGCTTAACAGCATGTTACAGAGTTAGCTTCTGTAACGACAATAAATTATGACAATGCAGATAAATAATAATAGTTACTTTGGAATAAAGCAACCATGAGTGTTAGATGCGCAAACGATAGCATATCAATCCTAGAATACCAAAGAAATTTTAAATCTCAAGAATGTCTCAACCGTAACGCGCCGAATTTGCATTTGCATTTCTAGAAAGTATAAAAACACTGGTTACTAAGTCACCAAGTTATAAGACAATAAAGACTAGGCCTGCCACACATATATAACATCTCTTAATTTTAAAGCACACATGTAATTATTCTTTAGGGACTTCTGCGTTATGCCTCCTTTGCCTAAGTCAATATGGGAAAAAATATCTGAATTCACAAATTAATACATAAGACTCGTTATCACACTTTTAACGCATAATTCCAGTTAATGAAGAAAATGTTAATTGCAAAGTATTCGCTCAGTGAAAGGAAGTGAGAAACGCTTAGTCACGAGGTCACAGTCAGAGTCAGAGTTTTACTGAGCAAACTCTGAGTTTGTTTGAACTGTTGTGGCCTGTGACTCGTGACGGTAATGCGTCCGTTTCAATCGAAGCAAACCTCGTCGCAAGTCTGATCAAAGTCGATCCTCGGTTAAACTTCGTTAAATCGCCTTTTATTCGTCGTTAAGGAGGTATTTCCTGTTCTATATCATGACATCTACATTTGAATGAACATACGTCTGCATGTAACCCAAAATTATTCAAATTCCACTATTTTTGCATTGAAAATAATTGCTAGCCAAATTCCCCCAGATCTATTCGTTTTTACGAGCGTTTCCCCCATTCCCCCAGACCACCTGCGTTTCCCCCAGATCTGGGGGAATTCCCCCATCAGTGGTAGCCTTGCCTAAAAGCGATCAGCAACGGACACTACCACGTTTTTTGTGACACCACTTTCCTGGTAAATGAAGCGTTTTATTTCAATCATAAGATGTGATTATTGAAATTCCTATTCGCTCGCATGGAGCATAATTTTAAATTTACAAAAGAAGTTTATCTTTTTACTCAAAATTCAATCAGTAATGTGCTAATTGGATAATAAATAAAATAAACCCGAGTAAAGTGAAAAAACTTGCACGTGCATGTATAAACAGAACGAATTATTTTCTTCAAAATCGTTGTAAATCTCATGAAAGGAGCCTCTGGAAAAATATACCAAGGAAAACTGAGCATTTTCACGCGGAACTATTACTGACAAGAATAAATCTAAAACAAACCGATGAAATCATTAGAGATGTGATGCAGTACAAAAATATTGCCTGAAAAAATAATTTTGAAATTCCGTCTCAAACAGCCACTGATTTCAACACTTTTTCAGAGCTGGGTGTCAAACCCTTCGATGAAGTATCTGAATGTACTTCAAGGAAATCTACAGCTATAAAGTCCCTGTCATATTCAATTTACAAGTTTCGCAGTTTGGTATGACTACATAAATTTTCAATATCTCATAGAAAATTTCCTTGTAACAGCACCAATGATTCGTTTGAAAATTAATGTGTGCATTTTCACCAAAAAATGCTTCAATCTGTGGAAGCATCTTCTGATAAAGACGTTGCATAAAGCTGGTGACATCAATGTAGCGTCAAATCACAGGCCAATCGGTCTTATACGCAATTTGTTCAAAAAATAAAAACAGTAATAACAGATCAACTTTCAAAGCACCCGAAAAAATAAGTTTTAGCGTTTCAAAATCAGGGTGCTTGCAGGAGGGAAACTACTGATTAATTACGACGTCCTTTTTAATGTCACCGAAAAATATGCACAGTGATGTAGACAAAAGGGATAAAACTCTTTCCGTACTGCTTAATTCCTCTAAAGCTTTTAACACCATCGAACAAACGGCACCTTATGCAGAAAATCGCTAATTTAGGAGTAGACATAAAGTGGTTTGAGAGCTGTCTATCAATTTGCTCTTATACAGTCTGTTTACGAAACGCAGTGTCACAACTTGGCGCTCCTCAAGGTTCTATCCGCGACCTACTTCTGTTTTCTATTTTCATAAATAATTTCATTTCGTTGCCTCTAGGTATAAGATTCACTATGAACACGGATGACACCTACATTGGCAGATGCTCCTGTCAACAACATCCCAGAAACAGAAATTACAGCTAAATGCCTTTTAAATAGTTGAAAATCATTAAATGACCACACTTAACAACAAAATTAACAAAAGCAATAGGCAGCCCAATGTATTCGGTTCCTAAGATGCAACGGGCTAGCAACCTAAATTAACTTTGCTATTAGAAACCCATACTTGCATGTTTATGTATAATACGTATGTGCTCAGGTGCAAAAAGTTAGTTTCAAATCAATCGGTCATAAACTGCTTGCAACTGTGATACCGATTCGTAATTGTTCAAAGCGTTTGATTTTATCTTGCAATCGTGAAACTCATGTGTTAATCTTGAATCTTGATGAATGTATGTATTTGCAATAACTTACAACTAAGAAACCTCAAAACTTTCGATGTGCAACGCTAGTAACCGATTGATCGATGTTTTAAACTTGATAATTAGCGACTCGCTTAACTTTTCGTTTTCCTTCTATAATCTTTTTCAAGTGTTACTTTAGATAAAAATTTTATTTAATATACATAGTGATTTTTTTAACTGAGTACTACGATAATTAAAAATTCTATCGGTTATCATCACATTGCATTAAGCAACTGGACAGCAAATCAGAAAGCGCAGCTCGAAGTATTACCCTAATTCGATATTTAGTTATTAGATTGCACTCTTACTATTGGAAATCCGGAAGCATGCCGTCACGCAGAGTAAAATGGTACACTTTCCATGTCTTTTCAAAGGGGTGTAATAAGGTGAACTATTAATAACAGTATGACAACTGGACAAAAGCTTCAAGTATGAGAATGAAAAGAGTTCGAAATGGAGCACACATTGCAGAACTCACTTGGAGGGCCCGGACGAAGTCTGTGGCGATGATGCCGAAGCCGGCCACTCCCTAGCGGCCCAGGGGCATTTTGATGGGTTGAGCAAGGATCTTGGGACTTGACAGCATAACGAACTAAAAAATTACGTATTGGTGAATATATTCCATTATGCTTAAACATGTTCTTGTGTTATATTCGAAAATATTCTCCTACTTGGCCATTACAGCAGGAGCAGTTATTTGCTTGTCGTTCTTCGATCGTCCAAGACACTGAAGATCTTCTCATTTTTCTAAGTACTGACTTACTAATGCTTATAATAGTGTAAATGTTACAATTTCGGTCAGCTACACACATGTACGTGTTCTACCATAGTGTTACTTATTTACTCGATTCTACTTTGCGTTGCTATGGGGTTAGAGGCATGGAACGTTGCTATGGTTGGACCAGTTACAGTGTGAATCGGTTGCAACGATCGGTACTTTGTCCTTGAGGACAGGTATGGATCTCACGACACAAATAATCCCCTGATATATATTCCAGTGTTCCTTTTCTTTCTAGATTCGTCATAAAATTGAAAAAAATGATCACGTATTCATAGCAGGACGTCAGATAATGTCTATGTGCGTTGATTGACGTGGTCTAGTTTGTGGTTGCAGCTGGTTAGCAGAAACAGAACTCAACAGCGTTATTAAAGGTATTGATGTTGTATCGTTAGCTTGTTGGTGATTAACGTAATCCAACATGTTTATTCACAGTAATACACAACTATAATGTTTTAATACAAGTAGTTCCAAGATGAAAGTATGATCAATATAAAGTTAATATGAATTTTCTGTCGTTCTATAAAATACAAATCTGTGCGCGTGCACAGGCTATAAAAATACAAAGAAAAACATATCCATACATGAAATTTATGTACCCAAAATTGAAAAGTTACGACATGAGCACAAAGCACAAAAGATGCAACGATGTTGATGATCACTGCCGTGAACAAGTGAAATGCTGTGAACAAGTAAGATTCCGTGAAAAAGTAAAATGCCGTGAATAAGGAAGATACCGTGAACAAGTAAGATTCTGTGAACAAGTAAGATGCCGTGAACAATTGAGATGCCGTGAACAAGTGAGATTCCTTGATTAATAACGCCAAGCAGTGAACTTGATAGAGTCACGGAAAATTTGCTGCGTCTGGACTTCACTCCACTTGTTACTAACTGCTACAGCGAGGGAAATCTGATGAATCACATTCCTGATTATGTGCATTTCTTTCACTTTAGAAGCTCGTAATCGGACAAGATTGGCTGTAATTCGTGTATCAAGTTTCAGGGCATAGAGACATAATTAGTGTAAAGGCTTGGTGATCAATACATATATTGTACGATTGAAACTACTGGAGCGATCTAATGTACAGCGGTAGATGCCTGAAGATGAATAAGGTTATTTGACAACTTGTTTTATTCCATGTTGATATTCTTACAAGTCTAATGAATGATATTTTTACTAGGAATTAAGGCTTGACCGACAGTACAAAATGGTGCAGTTCCAGAGGCTGGACTTGTATTTTTTGGGTGGTCCAGAGCTAGGAATTGAAGTACAGCAACAAGATTTCCAAGGTATTCAGAATTCGGCAAAAGACGAGAAGAATGTGCATTGCATGCTTAACATCAACCTTACTATTTTTGTGGGCTTTATAATATTCGGCATCTCTATTAAAGGACATTTATTTAACAGTTAAGGTGATTAGATTATTTACAACACTGTTATCAAGAACAAAAAGGCAGAGAAAAGTATAATTACTTTCTGGCCGTTAGCAAGTCACTAACTGGTCGATAGCTGCTCTCAGTAATTGGTTAACAAGGCCTTGCTTGTTGATGGTATGTTGTTGCTAAGTTAGTAACCACATACACCCACCTAGTTATCGTTGATACGTTGTTGTTGAGTGAGTAACCGCATACACACACCTAGTTATCGTTGGTACGTTGTTGCTAAGTGAGTAACCGCGTACACACAGCTAGTTATCGTTGGTACGTTATAGTAAAGTGAGTAACTGTATATACCTATCTAATTATCGTTGGTACGTTGTTGCTAAGTCAGTCCCCGCATACACCCACCTAGTTATCGTTGTTACGTTGTTGCTAAGTTATTAACCGCACACACACACACCTAGTTATCGCTGTGAATAACCCGAAAATGCTAGGTGCATAGAGATGATAAATTTATGTCAATGTATATGGTATATACATACATGAATGAATACATACATATGTTGCACATTGCTAAACAGTTTCAACTACGTGTAGGCGACAAATTGCAAAATGAAGGATCATTGTGGGGCCCACATGCTTTTTGCAAGGAAAATACAATGATGGATACAAGGAGGGTGAATATATTTTCGCACAGAATAATGCCCAATATCCTGGAGAGCATTGCTAAGCATGATACTAATATGAACTTGATTGGGTATATTATAAATACTGACATGTACAGTTAGCAACGAACTTATTTGTAGACACAGATCAATGTTCAGTACTTTTAGTAATTCATCAGAATTAAATGCTCGCGTGACTACATACTCATTATATGTTATCAAGTGCATCAAAAGATATTTAAGACTCAATTTTTCAGAGCGACAGTTTTCATCTTACAAATTTAACAATCACATCATGCAAAAATGAATTTATAAAAATATGCATGCGACAAAAAATTTTTGTTTCAGGGTATTGATTCACTTAATTATAAAGAATCCACATTTTATTTTTGTGCGTTGAGAATTGCAGAATATTTATTCACCATAATACTCTAAAAAGTTGCAGTAACAAACAGATCGTGACGTAATAAGTATCATCATTGTCATTCTCACTTTGACGGTAAACTGATTAAGACATAAGAGCTCTGCGTTGATTGGAGACACAAGATTATTGACTCTCACAAGCCCTGTAATAGTTACAGAAATGTTTCAAAATACTTAGCTATCCCTTGATCTACCTTATAACAAGACATCAAGTGCATAGTTCAACGAGTTTGGTAAGACAGCGACTTTACTCGGGCGTTGAACACCCTCGGCATTGTCACGAAGAGCGGCGCGCTAACTTTGTCGCAAGGTAATCAATTAGTTGCCATTTCATTCGTTGTAATTTATCAGTTGTCATTTAATAAACTTCTCGAGAATATTAAAGACTACCTGTAGCCGCTAACAGTGAGATATACGATTATGAAGTAGTCTATCATTATGTGTTTGATCGTGAAGGGCATCAAGTCCATCAAAGTTTGAGTTGCAGTTAATCGTTGTAGCACTTAATTGGTGTCACACGAACACCCCTTCTGGCAGTAATTATATCATCAATCTGTTTTCAGTCTGATTTAGAATTAGCTTAATAAATTATATATATATATATATATATATATATATATATATATATATATATATATATATATATATATATATATATATATATATATATATATATATATATATATGTATATGTATATGTATCTGCATAACCTATTTGATAAACGATTAAATGTTTTACATAAAAAGCTGTTAGCGTAATGGAAGCAGGGAGTCATGACAGCAGAGTACGACGTTCACAATGGTTCCGCACGTATTTTACTAACTTTAAAATTTGCATTTTCCCAAGATCCGAACGTTCATGATGTGAACGAGGCCTCAAAAGGTCATTCAATATTTATTGGCCTTCGAAGAGCTCTGCGCCGTGCATTCATAAGAAATGTTCCTTTAGGCACATATATCGTTATGACACAGCTTAATTTCTTAAACCGTTGACGTTCAGTTAAAGCGTTCAATGTTTTTCACGATCCTTCTGTTCCTGACTTTAGTTTCATTTTTTATTTACCTCTTCATTGATTTGCATTGAAGCGTATCACATTGAAAACTGTGACTCGTGTTATTATTGGCTTGGTATTGGTATATAAGCTGTAATTTGAGAATATGAGAAATATCGGCTAATATAAACTTTTGTAATGTTACTGAAATACTTTCAAAAAAGTAGTATTTCAGAATAAGGCGTAATTGTATCACATTATGTTCGTCAATAACAGATTTCACACTGGATACGTCTTGCTTACGTTGCTTCAAATCAGGTTCGTCTTCGAGAAATACTTGAAATAAACTGCTTCGATGCTACAGGCTGCAAAAGGTATGAATTCACTTATAAGCATTACATTGCAAATTATATTACACATAAATGATGAATGATAACTGTATTCTAGATGTTTAGCCAAGTTCTAACAGGGAACAGAGTGACAGTGCGCCACTAGCACATCACACACGACATCGGACACGTTCATTGGGTGGCTGCTAACAGGAAACATTATTGCCCCCTCGTGATCTACTTAATTTCATCGAACTTCCAAACAAGCACGTTACGATAACGTATTTATTCGAATGACTACACAGCCTATAAATCATACAAAGTGAGTGCCACACTGTATAGCAGAGGCATGCAATAATATCTTTATCGGTGCTCACTGATTTTCTGCCGTATGACAACACATCGCGCTGTCCAGAGAGCCACAAGTCACGCCATATTTCAAACAACAAAAACGCACTTCAAATTTCAAACAATGAAATGTTACTCTTTATTTTAAACAGTTACGACATACTTCGCAGTGCTAATAATAAAAAAGTAGTTCCGTATCTTGTGTAGGTATGACATACCTCGCATTTGGTCAAACGACCCAAATGATGAACTTTAGATGTCATCAATAAGCCCCACAGATCTGTCACGATGGCAATGCTTCCTCATGAACTCGAAATGCACTGAGTCATGGACATCCCCTGGTGTTCAAGGTCGTCAATTACTCCCTGTTTTATGACAGTAAATTAAATGAAAACAATTGTAGCACTAACCAAAATCTTCAATAGCCCCTTGTGTTGTGCTTTGAAGCTTGAAATATGCTGATGTACAGCAATTGGCCTCTTGTCTAGCTGTTAGAAACATCGTTAAAAAATGAACACAACTACACAGTTTCTGCAGCGCAATAGAATTTTCTGTTCGTCATTCAATGAAAAGTGCAAAGAAGGTTCGTTTAATGACATCCGCGATGGTTTACTGATTCGCGTTTTTAATAGATCAATCATCGGTTTATTAGTTGCAGCGGTGACGGAAGTCACGGAACTGTAGGCATTGTACAAATCTGAACTTGTAAGTGGGAGCTAACGGCAGTTGAGGTCTTTGTTACTGCCTTTAATTCCCTCCAAGATACAAACATACGACAGTGTGACATCCCAGAGTTTTTCAGCCGGGTGCCAGACTCGTCTAGGACATTTCCTCATAAGGCATCCTAGGTCATTTTATACAAAAAGAAATCAGGCAACTAGAAATCGCTAGGAGAACCAGCAATGCCATAAAAAACTTATGCTTGATGGGTAGTCAAATTTTAAACCAAGTTACAAACTGTTCAAAGTCAATGTGTCTTATTTTATGCATGAACTGGAAAATTCTTAATTGCATCCACAACAATCCTATTGTATTTTCCAGTCGGCTTTATAAAATAGCTCATACCGAAGTGTGCATGAATGTTATGGTTTGGATAGGAGGAGCCCTTGAAAAGTTGGAGGAGCCCTGCGCGGTTGGAGTAAAGGTATTATTTGGAATTTAGTTTGATTGGTTTTGATTTTTCATTTGTCTTCAAAAACATTAATATTTTTTATTTCTTGTTCTGTTGTCCTTCTCACTCTGCCTTCAGTACCTCTTTCCGAGATAATTTGGGTAATGTCATCTGCATACGCTATATTAATGTTGTTTCGTATGGGATCTGGTAAGTCATGTGTATAAAATGTAAACAGTGTTGGGCTAAGGCATCCGCCTTGGGATACCCCACTACCTATTTCAAAACTGGGTCCTATATAGTTGTTTATTCTAATTTTTGCAGTCCTATTTATAAGATAACTATTTATAATGCGGACCAAATAGTCTGGGATATCGTTGATGAGTAATTTATATTTAAGTCCTAAGTGCCACACTCGGTCAAATGCCCTACTAATATCCCGAAGTATTATGGTAATTCTTTCTTTATTTGCGTGTTTGGCCACTATTGTTTCATACATTAATGCTACTGCTGTATTTGTCCCCCTGCCATTTTTAAACCCGTGCTGGTGATTATTTTGAATATTATGTTTCTCCAAATAGTAAGTGAGTTTTGTATTAATAACTCTTTTTGAGATTTTTCCGGGAATGCTTAGTAAAGATATAGGTCTGTAATTTACATGTTGGGTAGGTGACTTGTTAGGTTTTGGTTAGAAAATCATTATAAAAGTTCTCCATCGTTGAGGAAAATATCCCAACGACAGGGATGTTTTCATGAATGAAATTAGGTTGGTAACCATATTTTTTGGTAAATTAAGTTGGTGTTTTGTTATATCATCTTCTCCTGCTGTTTTATGTTTCAAATTTATAATATCTTTTCATTTCTTCCATTGTTAATAATGATGCCTGCCGTCTGAGTCTATTAAAATCATTTGCGTCATAATGTATTAATTGTAGTTCTTTGTTCTCCATGTATTGGTGTACTCTCATATGATTATACCTATCAAATTCGTCCTCTTCATCTGTGTGTTTCTGAAATATGCCACTCCAGTAGTGACGAAAAAGTTGTTCTTTACCTTTGTCTTCGTACACTTCTTGATTTTGGTCATTCACTAAGAATCTTTGCTCTTTTTCAGTATTTTGCCCCGTTATTCGTTTAATTGTTTTCCAGAAATCACAGTCATTCTTTTCTGTATCAAGTTTACTTATTAACTTATCCCAGGCTTCTTTCCTTCTTTCCCTGTACTCTTCCACTATCTCCTGCCTTAGTTTATTAATCCTATGCCTCCTGAAATCAAGGCAATATATTTTTTTCAGATTTTTTCTTGGAAATACCTTGAAATAGGTTGGCTAAACACATTTTTGAAAGAAAATTTTATTTATATCAAAAAATTAGAGTTTTATTTAATCGGCTACTACAGATGCCGTCAGTAATTACAGTATACAGGCCTAATTTGCTTCTTATACAATTTATCTTCCATTGCGATTACTTAGCCTAAATTGACACAGGCGTGCTTTAGACAACAGTTGTTTCATGAAATACACTACTATTTATCAGAACTATACACCTTTCTACATAAAACTGTATAAAAATAGAGGCTTTACTTCTACATCAAGTGAAAAATTCATCAAAAATTTGTACTGAAAAATAAACATAGTCAACAAAAATTTGGCATAGTACTTCCAAAAATAAATGCAAAGCATACCATAGAAAACAAAGTAACACTAACAATCACATTATATACTCATGACTGATCATTATTGCGACACAGCCAAGAAGGAAATTCCTTTATCACAGAACAGAATAATATTTAGTACGAAAATAAACATGGTCAACAAAAATTTGGCATAGTACTTCCAAAAATAAATGCAAAGCATACTATAGAAAACAAAGTAACACTAACAATTACATTATATACTCATGACTTATCATTATTGCGACACAGCCAAGAAGGAAATTCCTTTATCACAGAACAGAATAATATTTAGTACGAAAAATGACAATGCCGAACACGGCTAACTATTTATCTAGAATCTAAACATATGCAACGTATACATCTATTATCTACTCCCTGTACAAGTTTCTTGTTTGACTAGCTACATATAATATAATAACTTGTGACTAGCTTGAGTGGTACTCAACAAAACATGTTTTTGATAAGTTGCAGCACAGATGCACTTTACAATGACTGCAGATACTCATGGGACGTGAAACAACTTCAGCTTTGGAACAAACTTCACAGCGATTTTTGTCCTTCACAAACGCAGGCATGTGAACTCCCACATTCGACAGTCGTACTGATTCAGGGGTGGAGTAATCCTGTTTTCTCCTCTTCACTCCTCTGGCTGTTCTGCTTGAATAGGTGAGAAGTGCAGACGCGATGTCTCTGTAGTAATCAAACATCTTGAGGCAATTTTCTTGTTCACAGTTCTCCGCATACACTATGTAGAAGTTAACAATTTCCATGTCTAACAGTCCGAAAAACAGCCTGTGCCACCATTTCTTGCTTTTCCGATCAGATCCGTAGAGTTGCTTCATCATGTCATGCTTGTGAACTCCTCCCATGTGTTTGTTGTAGTCTGTGACCACAGATGGACAGGTTACCGTGAGTTTGATACCTTTCTTGTTCTTTCTTTGAACAGTACTGTTCTCAACATCGTGATAATTAGAAATGAGGTGAACAGGCTTGGAATCATGCCATTTGAAGACTGTAATACCTGATGGAGTTGATCTGTAGTCAAAGTCACCTCTTTTCAAGGACTTCTCTCCGCAGAGCTGAGGGAAATTTTTTCTACTGCTCCTAATGGTTCCACAAGCCAAGATGTGTTCACTTCGCAGGACTTCCATTAGAGGTATAGAGGAGAAATAATTATCGAAGAACACCTTGTGATTCTTTTCAGTGACATCTGATAGCAGAGACTTCACAACTTCTCCACCAAGGCTCAGCAGTTTTCTCTGTGCGCTGTTCTTCGATGTCTCTGATTTGCCAGTATAAACATTAGTCTTGAATATGTAGCCAGAATCATCAGCGAGGCTCCAAAGCTTATAACCCCGCTTGATTGGCTTCATGGGGTTATACTGTTTTAGTGTACTTCTTCCCTTGAAACGGATAGTAGCTTCATCAATGCAAAGATACTCATGAGAGAGAAGTTTTCATTGAAAACTTTGTTCAAGTGTTGGAGAAGAGGCCTCACTTTGAACAACTTGTCACGGTTGCTTGTGTCCATTTTTGAGTTATCATTGCGGTGCAAGTTGGATAGAATCGTTTGATATCTATCTCGACTGATTGCATTCTGTATCGGAACAACTCCTAAGTCAGCATTTGCAGACCAGTAATGCTGAATAGATGGCAATGAATGGTAGCCCATCAACATGTTCACTCCTAAAAATACTTTTATTTCATCTTTAGTTATATGGGCGGGCTTGTTTTTTTGGACACTTTTCAAGTTACTTTCAAAGTGAATCTTATCAAGTATATCCTCATCTATAAACTTGAAGAAATAGTCTACTGGCTTTGAGCAATTCAATTTTTTCTGAGGAAGTGGAGTGAAAGACGTGTCAATTGCTGGCTCTGGTTTCTTCTTCCATCGTCTTGCACTATCAGCTGCTCCTTCATCAGGTTCTGCTTCTGTCGCCTCTTCCGGTTGAACTTCAATGGATTGATCTCCAACTATTATTACCGCTGTATCATCTAACACCATGGTGAGGTCTTGCTGGATGGTGTCCAGACTGCTTGGTCTAAGCTCAGTCTCCTCTTCAGATTCATTTGTGCTGTCATCGTAATCTGATGGAATGTCGTTATGAAGTGCATCCCTGATTTTCTCCAGACTGAGGCCTCTGCGTGCCATTTTCTGAAAATTTTTTTTTTATTAGTGATGATTTTTATATATTACACTCACACTAATATGCAGAAACATAAACACGGCATCTTGGATCACTGGTAGGGATAATTCTAAGTTCATGAATAGGCTATGTCTGAATGAGAACAATTTATCTCCATTTCATATGAATAATTTGTGTCTTGTGATTATGCATGTCACATCGACAGATGAGTTTGCAAAAGTTATAAGAAAATATAGAAAAGAAACTGTAAGCCCAGCATAAGAAAATAGATTGAATGATGACAGAAACATGAAAGAAAAAAATTACTGCACCATGAATGTAAATGAATATTCCTCGCTCACATTCTTGAATATTCACAACATTAAGGCAATATATACATTGAAAATATATGTAAAATGTTTTCTAGTATAATAATGTAGTTTTAGTAAGTGTCTAAGATAATATACTCGCAATAGTGACAAAAAAACAATTATATAAATATTTAGCCTCTTACATCCCTGACGGCATCTGTGAAACAGCCTTTACTGGTGGCATCCACAGTGCATGTTAGTTATTACACCATAAAATGCTTCAATTCCATAATTTTTAGCATAAAAATACATATATACACATAATAATAGTTTACAAATAATGAGTGAAAGTAATTTTGCTCTGCCAACATTACAAACATATAAAATAACACTGTAAATTAGGAGTACCTATATAAAATGATGCCCACCTCTTCACGTGACAACGGAGTAACTCCTGATGCAAGCTTGATGCAGCTCTCAGTTGCCAGATGTCTCTATATTTTGCATCTTTAGGCAGCACCCTACACTGCCGTCAGGGTTTCAGGTGAATTAACCGATGCATTGCCTTTTTATAGGCAAAAATATAGAGTGGCATCTGACGATGCCGTCAATAGGCAAAGGGTTAAGTCGTCTCATTCTTTCTGGTGAAGGCCCACACTCCTGAATTTCTTTAAATAAGTCGTCGTGAACCCTTGTTAATGTAGTTATTTTATAAGATCTTAAACCATGTAGTAAAGTGCGGTGTGTGACTAAGGGAATTCTGTTACTGCTAGCTGTCTGAATTAGTGTGGTCCATTCTTGTACGTGTTCGTCTAATTGGTTTGGAGTAGTTGCTTGTAAGTCAAGCACAGGAAAATCCTTCAAATCGTCTTTATAGCCAGTCCAGTCTGCTCTGTTGAATGCTCTTCGTGGTCGTATGGGAATTTGTATAGGTTGTGTAGTGATAGTATAAATAATGGGGTAGTGGTCGCTAGGTGTGTTTGGGCCTATTTCTGCATATGTATTGTGGTATGTTTTTGTATTGGCAAGAATGATGTCAAGTGATGTTTTTGATCGATGAGTTATGTATGTTGGAAAGTGTGGTCCGTGTTTTATGATATGCCCTCTGTCCATTAATGTTACAAGCTGCTCACCCATTACATTGTTGTTGCATGAATCTAATCTGATGTGACGTGCATTAAGATCACCGATGAAGTATACGGGATTACTCTTGTTAAATAGTGAATAAAAATCTGGGTTATGCAAGTATCCTATTCTGAACGGAACATGTGCTGTTGCAATTTCTATTTTTCCTAATTTAGTGTGTATTGTGGCGCTGATCATATCACTGTAATAAGATTCGTTAATTCTATATGTAAGTGTCCTTTTTATGGCTATTGCACTTCCGCTATGTGGTTCGTTGAGCGTATTCGTTTTATATACGCTGTAATTATATATTTTTATTTGTTCATTATTTTTGCAACCATGACTATTTATGAATATTATATCTGGATCTATTTTAGAATAAATATTTATTAAAGCTGTCTTATGTATTTCCCAGCTCAATACATTGTGCTGTATTATTTTGAAAGTCGTCTCTCTCTGCATATTTTCTTTCCATCTCCCATCCTTTCAGGCGTTCTTTGGGTGCCGGATCTAATCTTCTTGAACTCCTGCTCTCCAACCCATACAATTGTTTCTTTAAATTCTTTTATTTTACAGTTTTCAAACAAATATTTTACGACATCCGGTGATTGAGTACATTTTGGCCCTAAATGGTATTTTGCCTGTTGATGAAGAACCATTAGTCGTTGTGGCAGTCCTTTGGGCTTTGGCTTCAGTTCCGGAGCTTTTGTACTAACTTTAGGTTTCACTGCTAATTCTTGCACCTCCTCTCGTCCTCCACTTGCCTCCATCGCTTCCTCCTCCATCTCCTCCACATCTTCGTCCTGTAGATGCGAATCTTGTGATTCCGAACTTGTGTCAGATTCCGACCTCATTTTCAATTTGCGTATTACGTTTATCGTATGTACCAGCAGATCATTATTAAAGAGTTCTTTAGAGTCAGGGTTAGTTTCCAGTTCAATAGGTTGTATGTTATTCCTTTTTAATGTTTTATTAATATGGGAGTTATACGAGCCTGGAGTAATTATATTAGCGACATGTGCATCTAAGATAATAATCAAGGCAGCTAAGCCGCTCTCTGATATGATTTCTGCTGTATTTTTCGCCCGTTGTGCTTGCTTTTTCTCCTGTCTGATGGTCTTTTCAAGTGCTTTGGCGTATGTCGGTTCTTGTTTTTCTTTTGCTTTTTCTTCCAGT
This sequence comes from Trinorchestia longiramus, assembly GCA_006783055.1. Taxonomy (NCBI): domain Eukaryota; kingdom Metazoa; phylum Arthropoda; class Malacostraca; order Amphipoda; family Talitridae; genus Trinorchestia; species Trinorchestia longiramus. The sequence continues at coordinate 25,475 of VCRD01000563.1, forward strand.
AGTTCGGTTTTGTTTTTGATTATTGTCTTCCTTGTTGGACAGCTCATTGCCATTGTTCGATGACCTCCTTGGTAGTTCAGGCATTTTTTAATTGAGGACGTACAATTTTTATAAGTATGATTTCCCGTACATTCGGAGCATACGGTTAGATTCGGAGTTGGACAGTCTTTTGTTGCATGTTGTTCCATTTTATAACAATTAAAGCAAATCAAAATATCGATAAACTTTTCCTGTGTTCACAAAGTATTCCATGTTGGAGAGCATGACTAGCCATATTAATGGTTGCAAATTCTATTTTAAAGACGTGTGTGTATTGGCCAAACTTGATAATTTCACGCACCTCAAGATGTGGGTTGCGATGCGTAATTTCCTGCTTAAGCTCGTCCACAGACTTCCCACCAATCCAACTATCTATCTGCCTGCAAACTACGGATCTTTGAGCTCTAATTTCAGGTGGCAGTCGGGCTTCCAGCCCAATGAACGCTAGTGTACTCGTGGCTTTCTGAGTTAAAAGTTTTTCAACATCAGATTCGAACTCCATGAAAGCATTATAGCCAGAACCTACCTCCCGAAGTCCAGTCAGTGGCAGTTTTAGGTGTTTCTGAATAGTTTGAAAAACTTTAGGTTTATCTGGTGGTTCTCTAGGATTAAGGAAGCGCAAGAGCAGCTTCCCGAATTGAGGCATGTCGAAAGTGCTTAGTTTCCGTGTTCTCTAGTGTGGTCTAGTCAGTGTTCTAAGTGTGTAAAAAGAAAAAGAACTAAAAAGAACTAAGAGAGATCAAGTAGAGAAAAAGTTATTTCCCTAACAACCTATTCCTAAAATTTTGGGTTAGCCTACCTAACAGGTGCAGTCTTGTCCAGTCAGGGATCCCTGCCCTACTTGTAGACACTCCCCTCTACCGTAATAGGGTTTGCCCATACGGTCTGGTCCCTTTCAGTACAGGGATATCTACTCCTGACTGGCAACACCTCAGACTTAGGAAAATACCGGTTAGTTAGAAAAAGACACAGTAAATGAAGAAAAAGAGATATTAACGAAAGTAAAGAGGGCGGCAATCCAATCACAATCTTGGTAGTTGTTGCTGACTTCTGCGCGACTTCGCTGTGAGAGATCCTCGCAGCACGCCATACTTCCGTCAGTGTCTGTTGCCGAGCGTTGTCGCCTCATTATATAGGGCAGTTGGCTGGGTACTGCTGCCTGAGCGCAACTGCTCATTGGTTAATGAAAGCTAGCCTCGCTTGGAATTCACTTCTTCTGTCTTGTTCTCTGATTGGTCGACGATAGTTAGCCTCGTCTGTGCTGTGTTCATATGTAGGGATTCACAACACACTCTTTACGGTTATTACACATCTTCGAGGTGAGTGTTCGTTCCCCAACGACGGTCTCTCTTCTTTGTCATCTGGACTCTTAAAACACTTGACCAGTCAGCGCCCAGCGGAATGACGATGTCACTGTTTGAAAATACTTACGCCATACTCTGGGTCATGCCACCCCCCCCCCC
>VCRD01000563.1:36228-97515 GCA_006783055.1 Trinorchestia longiramus
GATCCCTTGTGGACTCTTCTCCCCATGCTCGGTTGATGTTGGCAGAAGCTTCGGAGGCGTTGTGCCCAAGTTTGAACTCGTGCAACATAAGTAGGCGAAGGTCATGTTTTGTCATGTTCATCATGGAGGGATTCTATCCTTCAAAATTATGTTCTGTCTGAAAAGAAGATACAAAATATTAATGAGCACACATCAATTGTCATGCATGCCAAGGTTCATCGAAAATAAACTAAAAAAGTTGTGTTAAAATTACTTTTCAAACCCCAGACCTTCGAGCGACCATTATTTTTGTAACAACCTAGTACCAACTTTTTTTCCTGTCGACATATGTAGGTTGACGTGTGAGCTTGAAGGGTGACAACATTTTTGATCGTTTTGTCAAACGGGATGTCATACATAGTTCATTGCCAAGCGCACAGTTTCGTCGGACTGCGTATACGATCTCAAACCATTGTTGGGATGAAGTGTCTTAAACAGTGGTACTAATGCCGTTCTTGAACGCACTGAACGTCAGTGGGGAACACAAAGTGGGCTTGTTTTCGACAATCACAGACAGACTGCACTCATTGAGGTAGTTGGTCATGAATAAACACACTAGCCTTTCTTTCGATCTTGAAATAATCAAGTTCTTATACTGCTTCTGCAGGTTACGTTCAGGTTTGAAAGCATCAAATGAAGTAATCTTATCCTTCTGAAGAAAATACCTCACTTGTTGGTCATCAACTTTCGCCGGTTGAGGTGCAGGTTTTAGAGATGGCGGACATGAAGCAGGCGCATTGAAGATACTGGGAGGGATTTCAGGTCGCATAGAACCACCATGCAATTTGATCAAAGGTGAGTCAGCACCCCAGTGTATCTCACAAATGAAAAACTTGTCTCGATCAACAACAAAGTTTTCACGAGGTGGAATAACATCAAGCCACATCTGTCTCTCAAACTGCTCTTTCGGCAGGCAAAACACGCGGCGCCTGTTTTCCTTATTGTAATTACCCGGACAGTTCATAACCCTACACTTGTTCGGAATTTTAATACAAATAATTAGTAATAAACTTTGTAAACAAACAGTATCCACTTAGAAATGTAGCCATGTGCCTCGAAATGAACAACAATGTCCGATTCAAACCGGGTGACAGACTACGACAAAGCTTGCACTGTGACAGTTGATAACTAACTGAGCTCACAGCTCAGTGAACTGGCCTCCACTAGCGTGGTCAGCTATATGGGCGTGCACGTCCTGTTTATAGTACTCCATGGTATGAGCCCATAAATGGGCCAAACGGCTCGTTTTTATTGCCTAATTCCATTCTACTAGTCCTAAGATCTTATCGATAAGCATCATCACTACTCTTAACACGTTAAGTGCGGTTGCCTAGCCGGTGCAAATCTTTACTTTGTACATACAGTCACTAGAAAGCTTTGAAAAAACTACAGAACCTAACCTGAGTGACCCACCGGTGGGTCATACCGCACTTAACGTGTTAAGATGTGAACATTATGAATTTAAGAACCAATGTATCTTCACAGTATACTCTATTAGAAATAAAGTTCATTTTTTTGTATAATTTCCACTGTCGAATTCTCTAGCAAACGTGAGCATATAATTCAGTATGCAAATATCCCTTCAGCTCTAAAATCAGTTCATCACAATGGATCGTTGCTAATCTCAGTGCCCTCAAAAAGCTATACTCTAGAATACTCAAATCCCAGACAACAGATATAAAGACTTAGAGATATGTACATCCTGGACCATCAAATGATACGCCGACGGATGATGAAAAGTGTTCAGCAGACTCAGCTCATCGACCACCTCATCTTGTTATTCAGGCGGAATCGAATGATCTCGTCAGGGATTTTGAGTTACCTTAGGGTAGAGCAGTAGTGGAATCTCTTAAAAAAGGTGTAAAGATCTCTTCTTACAGGACGAGGTAGTGAACACTGAAATTAATTTTTTTTGGAAAATGAAGACTTCGTGTTCTGCCATAATTCAAATACATTGATGATAGAACTGAAGATCCCATGTAACCCAGACGAATGAAGACTGATTATAGACTCATCAGAGACAAGCTTGAAAGTTGTCCTCTTGGTCAAAGGGAATCAGTTAACATCATTCCTTACCGATTGCATATTCTGTGGATATGAAGGAGACGTACGAAAACATCAGCCAATACTTGAAAAAATCTGTTATCATGATTATAATTGGAAACTTTGCGCTGATTTAAGAGTTGTTACTGTACTCACGGGCCTGCAGTTAGGCTTCACTAAATACTGCTGCTTCCTATGTGAATGGAACAGCCGAGCCAGAGACAAACATTACGTTATACGGAACTGGCCTCTGCGACAAAGTTTTACTCCCGGTCAGAAAAACGTCTCCCACGATTCTTTAATGCTGAAGGAAAATATTTACTTGCCCCCTTTGCACATCGAACTCGAATTGATCAAATAATTTGTGGAAGTAATAAACAAGACAGGTGATGCATTTCAATTTTTTGAAAACTAAGTTTCGTCGTCTTAATAAGGCTAAAATAAAAAAAAGAGTTTTCGTGGGCCTCCAAATTAGACAACTTTTTTAAGATTCGACGTTTAGTGGATACTTGAATCGAAAAGAAAAAAGAGCTTGGCTTACATTCCAAAACTTGTGTGAAAATTTTTAGGCAAGAACAGAAGTGATTATTATATCGCACACCTCGTGGAATTGCTGTCAGCGTACAAGGCCATGAAGTGTAACATGTATCTTAAAGTGCATTTCCTTCACTCACACCTGAACTTCTTCCCTGAAAATTTAGGAGCAGTTTCGGATGAACACGGGGGATGATTCCGTTAATACATCACTAAATTTGAGAGGAGATTTTCAGGAAAGTGGAGTGCGTGCAACACCCAGCAGTACTTTGTTTTTTGGTGCGATGACTTCTACCACAGGGTACAAAAGGAAAGCAAGCACCAAATGAAGGTACTTATCGTATTTATTATTCTTTACATTTATTCTTTCCCTTTTTACATTTATTATTTTACATTCATTATGTTACTTTTTATTTATTCTTCTTTACAGCTAAAATGATCCTTTTCACCCTGACAAATAAAATTCAAGGCCCTAGAAGCATTATCAAAAAGTGATAAAAATAAGGGAAAATAAGGATTACAGTACAGGACTATAATGACAAGCGCAATTCAAGTTTAAACTTGTCATACCGTGAAAATTCCTTTGCAAACCTGTGTACACGTGATGTGGTAAATCTTCCGAACTGTTGCTATTTATTTTCATTGATGTTGATATATATTTTTATTATTTGGGGGTGTTTGAGAGAAGATGAGGATGGGAGAGAAACTGAAAGCTGGAATATGTAGAAAATAAGTAAAAAACAGCAAAAAAACAAAAAAATCAATTATTTTTAATGAGTTTTTACTTTTTATGGGGACAAAATCCCACCAAATCTACCGCCTTGTTACAAATGCTCATGTTTTAGAACTTTTCACCTCTCTATCCTTTCAGAAGAAATGTAAAGGCTAAAATAATCCTTTTCAACCCTCCAAATTTTTGAAAAGTCATAAAAATAGATGGGGTCTACTCCAAAATCGGTGGGCAATGGCGGAAAATGGGGTCACAAACGGATTTAGGAAGTCATTTTACATAAGAATCAGCAGGAATGCTGTCAGGGCCAATTTTCATGACGACCAGTGTAATTAGAGCTGTAGTAGACTAAAGTTCTAAGGTTTTCCATTCCCTTATTGTAACAGAACATTTACTAACATTGACTCATGAACTTCATGACTACACTGTGGAAAAATTAAAGTAAAATAGCTGAAACGTTAGCAGAAGAAGGAACCGATAAACGAGCGCAAAGTAAAATATAGCTTGTTTCTTATTGATTTTCGATTTATAAAATTTAAATCTTTACTGTAGCTAACTGAAAATTACACTTAGTTTGATAAAATCCGAGATTGCATTTCAGAAAATGACGATAAATGAAATAGAAAAGTTACGTACGTCATGCGTGGCTATAATTGAAACATCAATAGATTCAAAGGGAGGTGGCTGTAGATAAGAAGTTAAGTTTTCACATCTGTTTATCAGTGAAATGTCATTAGTGAAATGACAAAAGAAACTAAGAAGAAATCATAAATTTTAAATTAAAAATCCATAAATATAGGCATGAGTGCAACTATCACGACAAATGCTTTGACAAGTGTCGTATGCGAAAACTACAACATTGGATAAAACGAGTTCAGCATCATTTAATTGTAGAAAAAACATTGAAGAGCTCATTTACGTATATTAAACATTGAAATCCTACAGGTTTCACTTGTCTGTGTGTTAGAAGTTTTTAATCAAAAGCTTTCATAAGTTGGTCACATATTTTTCAATTATGGACCTGTATAAGAACTGTAGGAATCGTTCTTTTGAGCATTGTGTAGACAGAAAGCTCTATTTTGAGATTAAAAACGTACAGTTGTATGCTAAGTCTGATTTTTTTAACTTAGCACTAGAGCTGCTGAATAGTAGCTTCATCTGTATACTTATACCTACCTGTAGTTTTTTCCATTACCATGTTTATTTGGTTGAATTTTGTTTAATTATGCACAACTTTGTAAATTTTCAGCATTTGTTTACTACTCTGACGTTCGAAGTAATGAGCCACGTTTGTTTTTAATTTTTTAGTGACTGGTTTATGTCCAAATATGTGGTTAGTTTGTAGAAGCGATGCACAGGATCAGACAAGCGAAAACTGATTAGGCATAACTTCATCTTTTCGATTAGGCTTAATACCCTCTGCAGTGGGTGGGAAGAATTTTACTACTCGGGCAGTACTGTAGGGGCGATATAGAGAGGAAAATGCAAATCTGACCTTGTGAATGAGTAGTCTTTGTTCTATTGGGTACAGTTCAGTTTTTGTATGAAAGGTGTTACATGATTGTTTTACCTAAAATTTCCTTTGCATGATACTTACGTAGCAAAATTCAAACATTTCTGTAACTCTCTTTGAAGACTTTTAGGTATATCTCCCCAGATCAAGAAGCAGTAATCAAAGTGCGATAAGACTAGAGATTGGATGGCTAATAATGCATTTTTCTCGCAAAGCATGTTCTTCATGCGGTGAAAAATCATTGTTTCTGTTAATTTTGTAGCATGTTTTCTCTACATGGGATGTGAATGACATGTTTTGATCAAACCAGAGGCGAATTTTTTTTTACTTTTTCTAGTGGTTAAATAATATCCTTTACTAACGTTAGAGTTAAGTTCGGTAGCTATTTTATGGCATTCTGGGAATCAAAAATGATAGTGTTTCGTTGACACTAAGCTTAAGGCCATTTTGGTCGTACCATAATTTTAAGTGTTTTTAATAGGCTTTCGGTATTTGCTTTCGTGCAAGGTAATTTGCCCAGACCCCTTGCAATTCGTACGTCATCTGCAAACATAGAAATTCTTGTGTTTGGGGTATGGAATGGAAATCATTGATGGAAATAGAAAACAGAAGTGGACTGAGAATAGAATCATAGGAAACGTCAAAATCGTTTCGTATGAGTGGTGATATTGTGTTTTCTAGGCTAACTGCGTGCGAGCCGTTTGATAGATACGTAGCTCTGATACCACTGTGTGTCGATTCTTAAGTTAGAGATTTTCTGCACAAGCCGTTTGTATTCGACGCTGTCGAAACCTTTGGAGAGATCAAGTAAAGTGGTGGAAATAATGATAAGACACTCTACATTTTTGCTTATATCTTTATAAATATCGATTGCAATACAATAAATTTTTGACCATGGGTAAGGAATAAAACAAAAAGTAAGTGTACCTTCAAATTTTATATTAAAGTATAGTTTTTTGTACAGTTATTACAAAAATACTCTTCAGAGGATCAAATTTGATAGAAATGAAGATAAGATATCTAGTAAACAAGTACGTCTATCCGAAATACTTCACCTCTGACAGCTAAGAATAGAATCAAAACAACACACCGGTGTTTCCCTCGACTGCAAGTAGACATTATAATATTTTTGATCGGGTTTAAATTGTGAAAAATCTATATTTTAAAGCATGGGTGGAGAAAGTTCTCTCCTGGAATTTGGAAGAGGTCATATAATAACTCTAAATAATTAAGGATGCTCCTACAATTCAATTTCGAAATACATTAAGAGGTCATGAACAGTAATTTGATTTTTATTTGTAAAATCCTGAAGCATACGGATCAAATAAATTCCCTAGACGTCCACCTAAGCTTACTCCAGCCAGTCGGCTCCGAATGTTACGTGAGGCTTTATCTACGGGATAAAATTCCAAAAATCTTCAAACGTGTCTAAAGTTTAATGTAATTCCTAGAAGAATTAGGCAAATTCTCAATACTTCAGAATTTTTATTTAGGAAAAGGAAAACAAAACCAGAGCTGAAAAAGATACACAAGAAACAATGAGAAGAGTGGGTGAGGGAAAAGTACAATGGAATGCTGACAATTGGTAAAAATTGTCTTCTCAGACGAAAAAGAGTTCAATTTAGACGGGTCTGACTGTTGTTGTTGCCGTTCCCCAGCTGTTCCGTCAGACGGGCCTGACGGTTTTCAATAGTATTGGCATGATTTGAGAAAGGATGAGCAGATCTTCAGCAGAAGGCCTTTCGGAGGGGGATCACATGATTTGGGGAGCTTTTTCAGCAAAAGGTAAGGTGAGTCTGGTACAGATGGAGGGAAAATAAAATTCAATGAAGTACACTGAAGTATTGCAAAAAAGTCTTATACCGTTTTTGAAAATTATTCAAAAACGGTATAAGACTTTTTTGCAATACTTCAGTGTACTTCATTGAATTTTGTTTTCTGGTGAAATACTGCTGTGTTTCAGCAAGACAATGCAGCCATTCACACTTCAAACACACACAAGAGAGTGACTTAATGGTCACAATATCCGCACTCTGAGTTGGCCAGCTAAGTCGCCTTATCTAAATCCCATAGAAAATTAATGGGGTGTACCGGCTAGACAAGTTTACGCTGATGGCAGACGATTTGAAAACAAGCAGGAGCTTTGGCGTGTTGTCCAAGAGTGCTGGGGAAAATTTTTCAAGAAATTTTTAGGAATTTAGTGAAATCAATGAATAATCGTTGTCTAGGTATTTTGCAAGAAAAAGAAAATCCTTGTAAATACTAGTCATTTTGATTTATTTATCTGCAACATTCATAGTTTCTATGGAAATATTATATAGGGCTTATCTTATCTTTATTTCCATCAAACTTTGTTCCTCTGAAGAGTATTTTTGTAATGACTGTAAGAAACTACACCATAATAAAAAATTTACATCTTACATCTTGTCTTATTCTTTACCTATGGTCAAAAATTTATTGTATTTTAAACACTATTTATAAAGTTATAAGCAAAAACGTAGAGTGTCTTATCATTATTTCCACCCCTTTAAAAGCAACAGAGTGACACTCCTTTTGTCTACGTTACTGTGCATTTTTCGGTGATGTTAACACGTTGCCTGCGATTGCCTAGCTGGTGCAAATCTTTACTTTGTACACACAGTCACTAGAAAGCCTTGAAAAAATTATAGAACCTAACCTGAGTGACCCACCGGCGGGTCGTATCGCACTCAACGTGTTAAGTAGAGCGTCGTGAGTGCTGGTATGTTTCGGTAAGCGTACTGGTTTTCATGAAGTAAGTTAAATTCGCCTAAATATGTTGATGGTTAATTTAATATTAATTTTTCTAGCACTTTGTATAAGACCGGTAAAATACTAATTGGCCTTTAATTTGATGCAATATTGATATCGCCAGCTCTATGCAGCGGTATGATTTTGGAATGCTTCCATTGATCAGGAAATTTATTGTTATCAATAGAAGCAAGGATTATCAAACGAAACATTGGTGCTGTAACACTGAAACTATTTTTGATGCATTGAAGTTTATATTGTTATGCCCAATCACCTTTGTTTTCTTCTGCGAGTGTAAGATTCTACGTATCTCCTGCAGATTAATAGGATTTGGTCTCCATGTATTACTTATCTCTTGGACTAGGACTCGACTTGGGCCAACATCAGCAGGCTTAGGTAGAATGGATTTAGATAGTTTGTCAAAGACTTTTACACTGACTTCAGAAAAAAATGCTGAAATCTGTGGCAATGAAACTTTGAATTTATTTTCGCCTCAAATATTTTTGTACTGTGCTATTTCTCTGATGATTTTTCAGGTTTGTTTTAGATTTTTCTTTGATGTTAGTAGTTCTTTTTGGAAGTGCTCTCGTTTTCTCTCGTTATTTTTTCCCCGAGGGCTATTTCGTGATATCTATAACAGTCTCGTAAAGAGTTGTTCGATTTGTTACGTTTAAACTCGCCTAGGTAAATTTTATTTCCCTTAGCTCAGCTTTTTTATTTTATCCGTTATCAGGTCGGCAGGTTTAGGTTAAGCGTTCCTTGTAGTGGACCAGCTTGGTCGACTGGTGAGCGAATCTGCTTGCGAGCGGGAAGACCCGGGTTCGAATCCCGTTGCCGACATGGTTGATGCGGCTAGAAATACGGCATGGGACTTGGGTAAACAACCGAATAATTATCGAAGTAATTACCGACCAAAGAATGGGCCAGAAGGTTCGTTCCTATAGCCTCATTCTATTCTATTCTATTCTATTCTATTCTATTCTATTCTATTCTATTCTATTCTATTCTAGTGTATGGCGTGCATTCGCCTAAGGCTGTTAAGGAATTATCATTGAAAATAGAGACTTGAATATCAACATCATTAATTATTTCTAAGCTTTAGAACTCATTCCTCATGTGCCATGGTTTTTCTTAGAATAGTTCTGGCGTGTGTAGAGTTTTCATATGGTTGATAATCAAGCGAGAATTTGTTTTCTCTTTTGCTACGTTAATTAAGTATTCTACAGCTTAGTGGTCAGATACTGAATTTGATATTTCAGTGCGGATTATTGCATTAGAGTTATTTGTGAGTTTAATCTTCTCTTCCTTACATGTCTTTTTAGTTGAGTCCCCTTCAGCAACATTGATCCTACGATCTAGACCCAAGAAATTATCCCCTTGCTCACATTAGATCATTGGGACGTCTATTTCCGTTCTGCTAATAATAGTAATTATCGCATCATGAGATTTTGATAAAGAAGCAACATCTCTTGGTCAACCAGTTAAAGACACTCGGAGGTACATAAGAAAAGGACTAAATGTTGTTAAAGAAAGTGGGGCTCCTGAATGTGCTTAAAAAATTCAGAAGTAACTGAAATGGTTCAATATCGTGTCTCTCTCTATTGTGCACAGTCCATTCATGCTGCCTAGTTTGAAGTTCCTGAAGAAAAATTCAAAAGATACATGTTTTAGAAATAAAAATAAAAATTGAAAGACTACGCTTATTTTAAAACATCTAAGAACGTCTCAATCATCAATGTTAAATTTTAAAATAAAATTTTTCTTTGTATTTCCTCACATTCTAATTCTCAGTAAATTTTCAATTTAGGCACAGTGATTTTTTATTTGGATACTTAAAGTCCTACAATATACCTTCAGGAATCTTTTTTAACCAGGATGATGAAAATTTGAATGTTGAGTAAAATATTCACTGAACATCCTATAGTACAGGTATTAGAAAAAATCTTAATTGCAAAGACTGACACTCTGTAGTAATATAAGGGCATTATGCATTCCATAGTTTCTGTTCCTTTTTAATTTACTATACTTTTGATCCTAAACTACACGTAATTCTTCCAATGGTCCACTCTGTTTGCGTCAAAATTATTGTAGGTGAAGAAAATTTGATATTGAAAATATTGTACTGATCATATTAGTATTGTGATTAAAGAAAAAACTTATTATCAATGTCTCTTTTCAGGAACTGGTAACAATTGGTCTCATTTATGATAACGTTTATGGTTCAATATTGCCTGTTTATTTAGGCTAAAAAAATGAGTAAAATATGAGATTTTTCTTAGCCAAAAATAAATATCAACATTATTAGAAAAAAAGTTGACTTTCTTCGATTTACATCTTTGTTGATCACTAGAAAATGTTTGAAGAGTCAAATATTAAATCATTTACTTTTCCTTGCCTCGTGAACAAATAGGCTATGGTACTTCAGTAACAAATTTGTAGTGGCTCAGCCGCAACAACATGTAGTCCTGCCCTGCGTTCAAATGAGAAAAAAGTCCAAATTTTGGAAACCGACAGTTTTAATCATCGAAAGGGAGGATTTGAATTTGTGTTTCAGATAGCGTTTGAAAGAAGCGCTTCCAAAAACAGACACTCACCCTACGCTCTTGTTGATGGTCTTGGTTGCCATGACAACGCTGATTTTTGTTTCTTTGTATATGGTTCCTCATAGAGCAAAGTACTTGACTTTGATATCCCGAAGAGCCTTTTGCATTCATCTATTATACGGAAGTACAAAGCTTAATAGCAGTGATGTCTAATCTTGTAATTTTATTTGGAAATTAAAACAAGTTTCATTTTATTTCTAGAATTTAAGCTTCAGTCACAAAAGCTTATGTAATCTCATGATAGGTAAGGAATCTTATGTATTGTGGACTATTTTCAATGGCGGATGATTACAATTTTTCAAGTCCAGAAATCAATAACGCAACGCTTTTCAGTTCAAGAATCAGTAATGCGTTCGCAACGTAGAACACGGACGACATCAGTGTGTTGGGGGCTTTATTAAGGTGTGCACTCGTACGTATGTAACTGAAATGGTTCAATATCGTGTCTCTCTCTATTGTGCACAGTCCATTCATGCTGCCTAGTTTGAAGTTCCTGATTATAGTGTGTCAGAACCTATAGAAAAAAGAGTGTTTTTGATGCAGATTTAGTGTAGAAGCATGGTGCTATAGAGCCATTGTAACAATAAACTAGCATGGATGACAGCTATGTATTGAAGTTGGTCTGTGGGAAAAAATATTCATGAACTTGGCTTTGCATTACGAGCTACTGCACATTGTGTGGCATTAAAACTTGCAGATTCCTGTGATTCATTGAAAATAGTGTACGGAATGGAATTAAATTTGCGTTGAAGATCTGAACTAAAACCCAGTACAAGCAACAGTGAGGTACTGCAGCTCAGTGGGACATCCTACCATGAAAATCAAATGTATGAAGCGATAGATCAACGACGTGCACGGAGGGACAATTCTATTATTTAAAAAATCAGCTACGTAGATTGTCGATCTTACATCAAAAACATAAAAGAAAATGTGGTTGTACGTTACGGAAGTAAATACACTAAATATCTAAGAGCTCCAGTTCGTAGTCACGATAAGTGTAGCTAAAAAAATAGTATTGCAATTAAATGAAACAAGCGACTTGTATATAGTTAGAGCTCTTATTAAAATACATTTAACACAGGATTTTCCAGATATTACAGGACATAACCCATAAGTTTCCATTTAAATGAACTAAATAGTTCGATGTGAAAGATTGCAACAAATATCCCTGCTTATACAGGTATTTTGAGACTCCAGTGAACGAGAAGTTATGCGTTACTTTAGGCTGATAAATTGAAAAAAATTGCATTGTGTGAGTGGGTTTATGAATAGTGATTTGTCTGTTTCTATTCAGTCTTATGTATAAATAAACAGATAACGTTGAAAATATTGTGGTGTTAGTGAATGTACGTTTAAATGCGTCGAGTTTATGGAATTCGAGACGTATTAGTTATATATATGCATGAGTTCAGCATAAAATGTAACGGAACACACCAGTGTTAGATACGAATAATATAGCTAAGTTTGAGAAAGATGGCGTCAGAAGGCTTTTCATGGATCATAAGTGTTCTAGGCCCGTAAGAACCAGAGGGAAAAATGGGCGAGTTACATACAATGGGTGAGCTCCTATAGGCTCATTTTTTGTTTAGTACAAGATGAAGTTTGAAGTTTTTTCAACTAGAATGAAGTTAATAATAGAAATAATGTATCCGAAAATTTCACAAAAATATTTTTAGATACAGAATCATTATGTTATGAACTTTAGGTTACCTTTTATTTCGGTGCAGACTTCAAGGATGCCCATCACTGTATGAGTTTTTTGTATGCACTCGAGAGAGCTGACCATGTTTGATTGTATTAATTTTCAAATCGTCGCCTAACAATTGAATTGGATTTAAATTCTATATGGATATCGAGTAATTTCTGAAGAATTCATTGAAGAAGTCCTTCATTCTTTTATGAAAAATAGGAACCCAGAGTATCAGTGACGGAATCCATTTCCAATGAGACTTTAAATTATTGCTTGATGAATTTTTGATTAATTTTTCTCAGATTTGTGTTAGAATAAAGCATGATGACGATCATTGTTCAGCAAATAAATGAATGAGATAAAAAAGATAAAATTCTAATAATTGAAAAATTATGCGGAAATACCTCTGGAGATATTCGGAAAACATAAAAAACAACTTTTAAGGACAAACAGAACTCACGAAACATTCAAGGGTTAGACAAAAATATGGAAAACTTAAAAAAAACATGTTCCTCTGCTGAATACGGTGTAGGAAAACTATTGGCATTCAAAACAGCTTGCAGTCTCCTCGGTATGGATTAAAACAGCTCTCGTATGCTTGCCAAAGAATTTTTGGACCATTCTTTCTGCAAAACGATGGCCAGTTCGGATAACGGTATTAGTGTGGATAGCAACCACAAGTTTTCCTCTCTAGTGTAGACCACAAAGGTTCAATAATATTGAGGTCTGGTGACTGTGGTGGCCAAGGAAGATGTGGCAAATCATCCTCGTGCTTAGAAAACCAGTCCTGAACGAAGTAAGCTGAGTGAACATGGGCTTTGTCGTTTTGTGAGACACCATCACCATCGGAGAACAAAGTCTGTACAATGGGATGGACTTGACAAGCCAAAATGTTCACATAATTCTTGGTAGCAATGTGCCCTTGCAGAGTTATTTTGGGGCCTATAGAAAACCCCAATATGACTTCCAAAAGCACCACAGGACTCCAATTATGTCTCACTCAGGGCAACAAGCAGTCTGTAGTATAGGACTTGTAGTATCACTGTCTTCCACTGCTCTATAGTCCAGGCTTTATGACTTAAACACCACTTTTTCATGTTACAGGCATTGTCATCATTGATGAATGGTTTTTGAATTGCACCTCGGCCAGAAATACCCTGGTTAAAGAACTCCTTTTTTATTCTTTTGGTTCTCACAGAGTTTGTAAGCACTACTTTCATTTTAGCAATTAATTTTGCAGCTGTGGTATTCTTTTTCGTCACAATCCTCCTTAATGATCGTCCATCACTACCACTCAACACACAGTTTCGTCCGCGCTGTAATCTATCAGATGTTGTTTTCTCGCATTTCAAATATGCAGAATAAATCTTCGATACAGTACTTCTTGAAACACTAAACACCTCGGCTACCTTGCTTACGGAAGCACCCACCATGTCTCTAACAATTTATCCACGTTCAAAGCTTGTTAGTTCTGATATGATGTCATTACAATTTCACAGAACACTACCCCGACAATAACTGACCTGTGCAGTGCATTTATGGTGTTGTATAGGTGGCGTCTGTATACTAGTAAACCAGAGCCACTTACACATTTCACCTTAAAAACATTTCTTTTCCAGCAAGCATCTCATGAGATGTTTCTATATTTTGTCTAATTCTTGTACATGAGCATATGTTTCAGAAATTCATTTCCTTACTTGGTTGGAATAAATTCATTGTTTTCATATTGCAGTGACTTGGAGGAACGAAATGCTTTCAGAGGCAATAATTCCAGATCTCCGTGCCATATTCTTATCCCCAACATCCTATAGCATATTTAAGACAATTTGTTTGGTAGAACGTTTTTTTGATAATATTTTACACAACTTAGAAATTTCTCTCGATATTAGGACGGTAGCAGTCATAATAGAGTATCACGAGGTCTCATTTTTTCCGATTGTGTGATCTCAGATGTGCTGTATTTTAACACGTTGCCTGCGATTACCTAGCCGGTGCAAATCTTTACTTTGTACACACAGTCACTAGAAAGCTTTGAAAAAATTACAGAACCTAACCTGAGTGACCCACCGGTGGGTCGTATCGCACTCAACGTGTTAAGGAGAACACTGAATTACTGCAAAATAAATATAATGAATCAGCTGCAAAGCATAAAGCCACTAGCTGTAAAACACCACGGGGAATGACGGCTAGCAAAACGCGACTTGAGAGCGTGCCTGCCTCAGTCATGTTACGACCGTTGGTAATAATTGAAATGTCAGACAAGTCGATAATTAGGCGACACCTGCTCCAAATCTTTACTTCGAAATGTTAGTCGCTGTTGAAGAAAGGACTGTCTCTGATGTTAGTGGATAAGTAAGCTCCTCGAGTTGTGTACACGACGCATTTTAATGTTTGTCGATGAGTTAGCTCCTAGAGTTGTATGGATGAGAAAGTTTGTGTAAAGCACTTTTATTTATTTAAAAGTTTATCACTCAAAGCTGTCAGTCCTGCAATCGACAATAGTTGCTTCTAATTTGATGACTACCATTGATTGTCGGTGTGAATTTACTGAACTAATACTTATCTCTTTTTTAAACAAAACATCAAATTGTCTTTATTTGTTTCTTAATTTTTGCTGCATGAATGGACGAATGTACTGCAGATGTAAATTTGTATGGTGTAACTCTTTTCAAGACAAAAAAACCATGACTGATGAATGAGTATTTTGAATCCCACGCTGACAAACGTTGAAATTCACGTTCTAAGTACATTATTTAGCAATAAGCAGTTTTATTGGGATTCCTTTTAAATCACTAGTGAGTTAAAATACATGACATGATTACTGACTAACATGATTACTCAAATACTTGCTGCTATATCATGAAGTAGTGTGATAAAAAATATTTCTCAAGGACATGAGCGAAATTTGAAAAACTAGTTCCTTGATTCGCACTTGAGAAAGAAGGTTATAAAAACAACTAAATATTAAAAATTGAGTGTCAAATTTGGATAGTGAAACGCATCATTGTTCTCTGTTATGAGAACAACACTTCATGAAATTTATGATGCAATAACTAAACACATTCTACACCTTAATGTAGCTTTGCAGACCTCGCTCATGCTTTAAGGCTGACCTGTATAGCGACAGTAATCGATCTATGGAGTCAGATATTATCGTCTCCAGCTAAGACGTCTTTCTGACACGCGCTGCTGTGGCCGCGGTTATCAAATAGAAATACCAGTAAGCTATCTGATACAATAATTGCTAACCCTCTATATCCACGAAACCTTAAAAGTTCGTTCATACTAATAACATGCTGAGTCACGAAATTTTGTAAGCTGAATGGGTCCTTAAAATTTAATTTTTCAGAACACTTGTTTTTATGCTCAATCAAACTATATTGGTTCGAGTTGCAACGAATTTGTTTCGTGATTGTGTGGAGCAATTTTGTTCTTCACTGAATGCAGCTGGGGTCAGTAAACGATGTTTGCAGATGTGGGCCTTCTGCAAAATCATTTTCTCTGTATTATTGAAATTCCTTTTTTTCGAATAACCTAAATTCAATCTGAATAAACAAACACTCATACATTTACTAGCATATAAGTTTACCGATATACAGTAGTTCTTCAATTGTTTATAATCTTAACATAAGTTAAAGGGCAAGAATAATTCAATAACAGGCGAATGTTTTGAGAACATTTTGTGTGCATACTCATCCTGATATAATTATTTAATTTCGAACATATGATGAAAATTCTTCTGTTACAGTGATACTAAGAAATAAAATAATATGTAAAAAGTGAAATACCGTCAAATAATCACCCCGAACACATTGAAAGTGGATGAGCTCAGAAGAAATGAATGAATGAAAGTTAAATGAGTTCAATTAGTTGGGAGAAGGTTTCCGTTCAAAAATGCATCGTGACCAAAGAACTACTATAAACAGGACGAGCACGGCCATACAGTGGACTACGCTAGCGGAGGATATTGCATTCTTAGTAACATAACATTTTCTATTGGACAAACTGATCAAAAATTACTTCTTTCAAGCAATAGAAGGGATAATAAGGGTTTACAGTGAATTTTAAATCGTTTAAAGTACTGTAATGCTTTGAAATACCAATTTTAGCCAGACTTAACATGTATTATTGTATGAGCTTAGTGGCCACTTTATAGAAAGTCGAGTTGCTGCAGTTTTAGACTTTAGAAAATGGATTGTAGTTAAACCTTTTCCAATGCATACAACCAAACATACAAACATTCACGAACATCTTGGGACAGTCAATGTCAATTCCACTGAAGCTGGCCAGTGTCGACAAGATCTGCAATCGTCTTTTCTGGCAGCAGGCACGGTGACAGGCTTCCTTGATGAAACACAGTCCACATCTGACAAGATCAAAAGTGCACACATATGGGGTCATCAGGGAACCTCTGGAGACTCTCTCGATAAAGTCCTCTACGTCATTGGTCTTCGAGCTCGGAGCTGAAGGTTCCTAGAAGCTGAAGGACACATCGTCTGCACACTTCATCTCAAGCCACTCCGCCACGTAGGCCGTACTACATTCTTCTCCTACAGTCAGTGTCTCATCTGTGGTGCACCTCTCAATATAGGCTGCATCCTCTAGGACCTAGAGTCTAGGTCAATGGCAGTCCTCAAGCAGGTATGTTCCTTTGACTCAGGCTGGACATCAATGGACTGGAGATTTGTGGGAGCATATCTTGTGAGGCGATGCTTGCATGCGGAGAACACATCCCCAGTGGTTATGAGAGAGTTCGCACCAGTTGATTGATGGTAGACTGAGAACTCCCCCTCAAGCCGGTCACTCTGGAACTCAAGCAACAGAACATATTGGAAGTCTGCATTTCTGAACAAGTAGCGGCAAACGGCAAACAGTCCCTGTGTAGTCTGCCCCAGTGCCTTCTTGGTATCATGGGTAAAGCACTGGATTCGACTTACTCCATGTCCTGAAGCAGCCTCCTGGAAAATTGTCAGGAAAGTTTGCAGGTTGGTTGACTGGGGATCCTGAAAAGTTCGATATGGATCGTTCATGCGTTGGTCTTGTCCCTTCGCAGACACATTCACTACATTCCACCAGTTGAGGATGATTTGGATGAACTTAGCAGTATCACGGCATCCTCTGAGTTTTAATGAAGCCACAACCTTGTCATTGAAAACCTTTAAGACAGACTGCACATTTTGTAGTTGAATTCATGAGGGGTTGACAGCAAATTGAGGGAGAGTAGTAGTTGTCAGAATACTGCCTTTCTCTGACTCGTATAGTTCCTTGATGTCTGCAAATGATGCTGTTGTTTCATTGTCAAAACTGATCTTCTGGCCTTTTTCACTGATCCAGTTGTTGCGGATGCACTTTAGCAGATGTACTGTATCAAAAAGGAGAAACCAGACACGCTCGTTGTCAAGAAGATGTTTGGCTGTGGCACTGCAATCACCCAGCCGATCAAACAGCTAACAATACTGCTGGTTCACCTTATGGTTGTCTGTGATAGACCCGATGACACATCCACTTGCCCTCTCAACAGCAGCTGCAGCCTCCTTCACACGCTCAAGCTGCTATGCTGCCGTCAGCTTGTGGTTGGGTGTCATGGAAATCATCAGACTAGGTCCTTTGTGCAGCGACTTCATCATGACACACAGCATAGAAGTAGCCTTGCAGTCTCGGTTGTTCTCGGCCATGCCACTCAGCAACCTACCAGAAAATTAAACAGTTGGGCGAATCTGTACTTCATCTACCAAGAGAAACACATTCTTTTGCTGCAGTGTCTGGACTTTGTCAAATGTTTCCCTCAGTACCTGTTCCTTGTCAATAGATGAAGTGATGTACTGCAGCTTGCGTTTGCATGGTAGCACCAAAAAGTCTCTGAGCTGTTCATAATTACACTTTGGGTATGATTGAAGAGCAAAACAATAATATTCATGGAAAACTGCTTCTGTGATAAAAGTTCTAAATGATGTGTCAAAAATACCAACTTTTTCTCCTTTTCGGCGTCGACACAGGCTGATGTGTGAGCTTGAACAGGAATGACAACATTTTGGATCGTTTTGTCAAGCGGGATGTCATAGTTCATTGCCAAGCGTACAGTTTTGTCGAACTGAGTATACGATCTTAAACCATTGTTGGGATGAAGTGTCTTAAACAGTGGTACGGACAGGCTGCACTCACTGAAGTTGTCGGTCATGAATAAACACACAAGCCTTTCTTTCGATCTTGAAATAATCAAGTTCTTGTACTGCTTCTGCAGGTTACGTTCAGGTTTGAAAGCATCAAATGAAGTAATATTATCCTTCTGAAGAAAATACCTCACTTGTTGGTCTTCCACTTTCGCCGGGCGAGGTGCAGGTTTTGGAGATGGCAGACGTGAAGCAGGCACAATGAAGATAGTAGGAGTGATTCCAGGTCGCATAGAACCACCATACAATTTGATCGAAGGTGTGTCAGCACCCCAGTGTATCTCAGAAATGAAAAACTTGTCTGGATTAATAACAAAGTTTTCACGAGATGGAAGAACATCAAGCCAATTTTGTCTCTCAGACTGCTCTTTCGGCAGGCGAAACACGTGGCGCTTGTTCTCCTTATTGTAATTACCCCGCCAGTTCACAACCCCACACCTGTTCGGTATTTTTAATACATATGATTAGCAGTAAACTTTGTAAACAAACAGTATCCACTTAGAAATGCAGCAATGTGCGTGGAAACAAACAAAAATGTCCGATTTAAACCGAGCGTCAGACTACGACAATGTTTGCACTGTGACAGTTGGTGACTAACTGAAATCGGTGAACTGGCCTCCCCTAACGTAGTCCACTATATGACCGTGCACGTCCTGACTACAGTAGTCCTTGATCATGACTCTAAAATTCGAGGGTCCGTTGTGTGGGGTGAGTAGCGTAACATTGCAAATCGACAAGAACTAGGGGTCGTATCACTGTGCTCGTGATATTCATCTCGGAGTACAATTGTGTGCTCCACTATGCTGTAGTTCACAGACAACGCCTTGTCAAACCAAAGATCCAATTCACGTTGTGTTAAATTGTATCTGTAGCACGGGGAAAATTGCAAAATGATGTTGTTTGTTTTTGAAGTCTAAAGGTGGTCCAATAACAAAATTACAGACTGTTCAGTTCCTGTAGAATGTACTCAAACATAAATTTTCAAACCGGGGAACGCTTGCCATACTTCTCATTTATATCTTCCTATCGCGTTCATGATCGTTCGTGCTGCTCATTTCAGTTTACACTTCCACGCAGATACAAAACAGTCATTCTATCCGTAATTACATACGGTACCATCTCTTTCCCGTAACTTTTCAGGACTTACTTGTCGAGACTACATACATTCTTAACGATATCGCTGTTCCCACGCCCCTTTCCTGTTTTATGACCATCTTTATCCACAGATCTTAATTAAGTTTATGTCAGATGACGAAGCTCTTAAATTGGATACAATAAATAACACAGCAAGCATTTGAATTTTCTATCTCATAAAATGATGCATATTTACTTAAATATGGAATCCAAGGATTAGGGGGCTGAATTGGAGAAAAGTGTCTGATGAATATGATACATATTTCAAATTAATAAATTAGTTGTTTAACTTCAGACGCCTTTAATTTATTTTCTAAAATAGTTGACATTTCATCTAGGTTAACCACACATTTTTCTTTTCAGTATGAGTAGTAATAGGTCTCAGAAATTTATACTATTGCGTATTCCAGAGGCGCAAAACTACATTTAATCTTCTCTAGAAGTGTTCAAGAAACAGTTTATGCTTCTAAAATGGCTAACGTTGCGACTAAGAAGTACAACTTCGGATTGTGTCAACTTTTGTCGAATTCTCGTGGGTATTATTTCCTTGCCTCACAGGATTTTGATGAAGCTATGAGTGTGAGTTGTAAAGTGGACGAGTGTGGAAAAAATTACAAATATTTCGATCGAAATACCGCCCGATTGGAACATTTTTTGAATGAAAAACCTGTGCCTACAGGTGAAAATTTTATAACGAATGAAACAGCAAAACGTAGAATAAACATCTATAGTTTTTTGAATACGCCACAAACTTTGGATAAGACTCATGCAATGATTACACCCAGAGTATCTTATCAAACATCTACAAATTCACCGACATCAGCATCTAAGTTGCAGGACCCTACACATCGAAGCAGCTCATGTATGTTGCCTGCGTCTTTGCTGCCTTCAGTGATGCAAGCTAGTCACAGTTGCAGCAAGACAACAAACAGGTTACTCTTGTTGCTGCTCATGGTACTTGCAAGTCTTTGTGCTGCTGAAGCGAAGAATGTGGAAGGAAACTTAAAAACAGCCAGTGTGAGTTCGAAACTGCCTGTTGTACCTATATGAGAATGATTGACCGTATAATTTCCATAGGTCATGTCATGTCATTGCTGATTTCACATAAATATCTCTTTATAAATACTAATTGAAGATACGCAATGACTAAATTACAGACGTTTGTTCATTATCTATTAATCACTACGCATAGCTTTTGGTGAATGTCGGTAGGATTCGTTACGAGTCCGTTATTTTTCAGAACTGGGAGTTTCTGACGCGCTTCTGCTTCCTCTCCAACGAAGGCAAATTCACCTTCGATCTTGAGTACGAGATGGAAGGCAATACTCATCAGAAGCTGCTGCTGTATTACGATGAGCCTCACCAGTGGGATGCCGTGTATAAAACTGACAAGGTAACTGACAGAAAACTCATTGTTAGAGGGCTACACATGAAGTTTGTTTTATTCTATTCAGCTTTCTGCTATTTAATTTCATTTACTTTGAATCGCTCATACTCACCTTCAAATAATACGTTTGATATCATCTGTATGGGAAAAATATTATGTCAATTTTTTGAGTCATAATTCAGAAGTATTTCTCTCTTCATTTGGATTCAAAAGAGTTGGAAGGCAAAAGAGGTAGATTCTCATGAAATTTGTACATGTTTAATGTCGGGTAATGAGAGTTAAATTTACCGATAATTATAAATAAAAAGATAACTTTGAAACTACAAATACAGTAGCTGGGTACGATTTTGCAAAACTCCACATAACTAAAAAGAATTGCACAAATATTTGAATTGTTCAGTAAATCTGCGGGAAATTAATTCTAAAGCGGGTGAAACACCTAGGCCACCTACATTATTGAGAATAGAATAGAATGAGGCTCTAGGAACGAACCTTCGGGCCCATTCTTGGGTCGGATAATTACTTTGATAATTATTCGGTTGTTTACCCAAGTCCCATGCCGTATTTTTAGCCGCGTCAATCATGTTGGCAGCGGGATTCGAACCCGGATCTTTCCGCTCGCAAGCAGATTCGCTCACCAGTCGACCAAGCTGGTGTAACCAGTCGACCAAGCTGGTGTACCAGTCGACCAAGCTGGTGTACCAGTCGACCAAGCTGGTGTACCAGTCGACCAAGCTGGTGTACCAGTCGACCAAGCTGGTGTAGGGCAGTTATGTTCTGTATTTCAGTTTCGCCATCTATTTTAAACGATATTTGGCTTGAATAATAGATCCTGGAAATTTTTTCTGTTAATTTTAGTAATAAAATTTGTGGAGGGACTTGAAGAGAAATTGGGCCAAAAATATGGCCAAAGATTAGTTTTCACTTGCATAAAATGTACGGTTCATTAAGTCTATGAATCTGGTTATACAAATCAACTGTGTTTTTTCGATTTCCACTATTCATTTTATTTTTATTTTCATGTTACTTTTCGCCCCCTCGTGGACCAAACTTTTTTCACTCTCATATCTTGCCTTCATGAAACTTCATTGTCAGAAAGAGAATAGTTGTGTTCACTGATAATGACGGAAAATGAAACGTGAGGATTAAAACAAATATTTTAAAGAAAGCGTAATATTTCCATTAATTTCGGTCGAGCATCAACGTGTCGCTGAGTGCAAAAGTCCAAAAAGATAAACTGAGTATAGAGTGTATGTATATATGGGGCATCAGACTTGATGCACTTCGACGGCAGTTTGTTAGTATACAGGCCTTGAGTGAATGCGTGAAGAGGAAATTGAATGAGTTGGATTTTTACTATCGTTTTCTCAGTGAGGAGGCATGAAGCCGGAGAGGAAATCAAAGGAAAATTAACGTGTTGGTGATTGACAGAACGAGACCTGAATTTGAAAGTATATGGCTTCAGAGAGTGCTAAAATTTGAAGGTAAGTAAAAAGACTGGTGTATGAGAGAGTTCTTAGAATAATTTGTAAATGAAGTAAGCTGACAATAGTCGAAATGAATGATTTGGTCATTAATGGAGCTACGCTATGTTAAAAGAATTGTGAAGTTGGAAGAAGGTTAAAGGCGTTGAACTTCGTCTTAAACGGTGTTCTGACCCACAGACCTGCCAAGAAAAAGAGAATGTAATGAAGGTGGCCAAGAACCAGTTCGTGAACCTGACTTTGTTTACACGCACCACAGACTGCGAGATCGTCATGAAGAGACCTGGCAACAGAAGTTCCTACCATTGCAGGGGACACAGGTTCGTAGTTCTCAGATGTTATATGCAATAACCTGCAATTAGTCTGAGAACCTCAGATGGAAGCAAATAGTTGTGTTATAACACCTTTTATGGAAACAATTATTTGTGTCGTAACACCTGAGATGGAAGCAGTTAGTTGTCATAATGCTTCAGATGGAAGCAATTATTTGTGTTACAACGCCTGAGATAGTAGCAATTAGTTGTGTGTTGTGACTAACCAATTTGATCAATGGGAATTTGGCTCAGTACTTCTGTAAATCACTTCATTTTTAGAAGCTCAACAAAGAAAAATTCAATTGAATTATGATATCATTATTTTCTCCATTACGCCTATCCCATGAATGGACCAAGTGGGTGGTTCCTATTGTCTTATTTTATTTTACTCTATTTCATTACCAAGTGGAGAATCAAATAACGCGTTCAATTGAATTCAAGCACACACTCCAATTTTAAATGTGATCTTTGTATTCTGTTCAGATTGGAGCTAGTATTCTAGTATGTTAAGAACCTGTATTATTCAATTATCGCTCAGTGTGATCAAAAATTGGACTACCAATGGCATTGAATCACATTAGTAGGATGTTGAAAACTAGAAAGGTAAATACATTGTAAAATGTCTTCGTTATATTACGATAATCTGATTATTTAGATCCAGTTCCTAACTGTAGATTTTGAAAAGAAAGCAAGTAGTTGTGAAAATAATCCCTGTTAAGATTAGCCTCATATTTTCTACATGTTCCGAAGAAGCAGCTGACTGCTTCCAATCAAAAGTTAATAGCGTGAATTAGGAATCAAAGCTTTAAAAATACCCTACAACAAAACTTTGTCTCGTGGAGCAGAATTTTAAAAATTAGGAGAATTGTTTGTAAAATAAAAATAAGGACAACTATTGTTTGATTAATGCTCGTAATTTGGAGTACAGAAATTTCTTTATACGTAAATATTTCCGAGCGTACTGTTAAAAAGGAAAACCAATTTAATCATGTAAAATTTGTGGTCATTCAAGATCGTCTTAATGTTAGCATTACATTTTTTTAAAGATTACTGATGAAGATAGGAAAACTTCCTGTGAAAGTCGAGCAACTGACGACAATTTTTATGACAACGTGAAGAAATTTAAAGTGTGGTACTTTGATTACCTGCCTCGTTCTAATCCTCGGTTGTTTAAGAAATGACTTAAAATTCTCGACTATTTTAGACACAGTTTGTCGAGATCATGTATTCTAAAAGGTCATTATATTTATTTCGTTTATCTGTGTAGAGCGCAGAACAGCATTTTAACCCTAGATAAGGTGGGCAGTGGATTATAGTTTTGAAAACGCTAAATTTCTAAGCAACAGATCATAGAGAATGCTTTTTACTATCAATATCAAACAGTTATGAAAGAAATTGTTAATTAGTTTGTCAGTATTTTAAAAGCATTGACAGTTATTAAAAAAAGATTCATCATTCGGCCTAAGTATTTTTTTCATTTTCGTGCTTTGTAAAACTCGAAGCCTTCTTCACCAAGAGAAATTTCATCAAAAAAGAGAAGTAACAGTGCCCTAAGGATCAATTAGAAAACTATTCATTTAAAATAATTTTCTACGGATATTTATAATATACACGAAACTTTGAGGTTAAAAGTTTAAAAACAGTTTAAAGTATTGCGATGCTTATATTCGTATGCAAAACTGTCAATTCTCGCCTGAAAACTCAGGCTCACGGAGACGACTAGAAATTCAGAGATTAATTTCTTACAGAGTGTTCGCCAGTTCAAGAGAGCGTTGGTGGTTCATCGCTGTCAGCAACTGCGAGGCAACGAAGGTAATTTTATGCACTGATAAAAACTCATTATGCAAAAATAGTTGCCATAATTATTTGCATACGTGTCATTGATGTCGGGAATCGTACGGAAGATGACTTTCCAACAAAGTTTCCACTACAGTCAAGACTGTCGTTTCTCATAAAGCGGTTGTCCTTATTCCTCTACACCTTGTTAGCGTTATCTTATTACTGGTAAAACTTGAAACATATTTTAAGAACCTCAGATTTGTTCGTTTGTGGCATAATTAGAAGCTAGCAGCACCTACATGTCTTAGAGTTTCGTTCCATATTGGCTGATGAGCTCCAACAGAAAGTCGATTTCGGAGCAGAAAATTATGCATCTGTTGCCCATACATTTCATAGTTGGCTGATTAGCCTATCAGCCTAATAGCTATATTGATATAACATTTTCACATGCGTGCATATGGTCAATTTCTATATTGAAGTGGTAATTTATTTTCATCACACTTAAGACTGCTGCTGACGACAGAATTGATTGAATCCGAAACCTTTCCATACAATATTATTAAATAGACAAGTACCTTCTTTTTCTCATACTATTTGGAATAACACATAGAAGTAAAGCCTAGAACAATCACCGTAGTGCACGTCTTTATGATACAATCAATGGACTATCTTTTTTCTTTTTCCTGTCAAGCCACCCTACATGATCATCTTAGATGAAGTCATCGAGTTTGTGTTTTCCCTTTATCATGAATGAGTAATCGCATTTCGGAACGATATAAATGATGGGATTTACCCCAAAATGTATTTTTCATTTTCTCTACCCGTAACCGTAAAATTATTGTCTACTGAACACGTGAATACATGTGAATATAGGGTGTTTGATAATTAAGGGTACGACTTTTAAAACCTACTTTTATTAAACAATCAAAGGTACACAAATGAAACCAAAGAAAATAGTTATTCATGTAATAGTAATAAATTCACTTATTTTATGTACTATGTCCTTCGTCTGCGTCGATAAGCAGATGCAGAAACTTAGAGAATAACATGTAAAAGTTTCAAATGTCTTTGTGAGGGATTTTCCCCCATTTAGTTTTAAGTATTGACTTCAGCCCTCTCATGTGCTTTTTTAGCTTATGTGAGTGTGCAGAATTATGGTGAAATGACCACGGACGTTTTTTTAAAAAGATTTTTAGCTCAAGGCAACGATGACGGACAGAATATCGTTACGATGATTTCGTGGTTAATTTGAACTCGTCTTTTCTTTGAACTCGAAAGACGAATGATGTCTTTCGTGGTCTTTGAACTCGTCATTCGTCAAATGAATGGAATTATTCAGGTTCCAGTGATGGCAACCCAAACCTTCACTGACGCTTCTCTTTCTCTTCAAATGACTACCCGGGGATCAATCTCACCAGTCCCTGACCAAAATCGATAATTTTGTACGGTAAATTTTTACTAGACATCAGATTTCTTATAGCCATTGAACACAAGGTTCGGTAACGAGCCTTTGCGGATACGAGAGAGAAGGTTTTCAGCTCTTGCAAGACAGTAGACGCATATACCGGGTGTTTCTTTCGATATTTGTAGAGATTAGTTTTCAAGTCTTTGTGGAGAATGGTTGGCATGGTTCCAATCGATGCATTCTCCACTATTTCCAGATTTCTCAGGGATCTCTACAGGGTTTCTTTTGAGCTTTTATTTGGTGGATTTGACCAGTTGTGTGGTTTTGGCAGTTCAAAGACGACATTATCCAAGTTTATTCTTGACTTGGAGTCTGGTTGAACCGCTTCAACGTTCTCCAGACGAGTATTCTCTTAACTTTTAGGATTTGAGTTATATCTGTTGGAGATTTCCAGCCTTATTCAACCTTAAAATAGCCATTCCTTTATCTAAATTTTAGCCAGTTTGATAAATATTGTCTGGAAATGCAGAATTTCACAGAAGCAAACAAATTCTAAATAAATATAATGTTAGTACAGATAATAGATTTTGTATTTCAATGTAACGATAATTTTGGGCACTCTGTATACAGCCGTCATCTTAGTCGACTGGTAAGCGAACCCGCCTACAATGCGGACAGACCCGGGTTCGAGACTCGCAACTGCTGTGGTCTGCTTGTGCTTGAACGCCGGCGGCTAGAATTATGACATCAGACATGGGCATGACCCAAAAATGAGCCAAAACGACTGGTTACTAATACTTCATGATATTCTTTTACACTCGTCCCTCTGTTCTTTTTTCTTTATAGGAATTATTTTTAAGAAGGCCTCCCTGCTCCAAGACCACGTCATTAGCAATTTCAGCATCATTATTCTCCTTAAAATATAATTCAGTACATCCGTCTCTGAACTGATCTCCACAGGGCTTGAACCTGAGGTACCGCTTTTCCTTGACCAACGGGTACAGCTACTGGTACAAACACTTCTCCGCCGACGAATTTTGTGAGTGAAGCATGCGTGAATAGCACCTAAATTGATAAAAGCTACTTACAATTTTAGATTTCAAATACTGTTGCTTAGAGTCGAACTACTGTAGCAGCATTTTATTTGTGAAGTTAATAATACCTTAAATTTCTCTCAGTCCAAGTTTCTAACGGATGGCAAATTACAGATATTTTCAACGTTGTGTTCATAAATATGTTTACCCATTTATCTTTCAAGTTTTCTTTGTACACAGGTCTAGCTATTATTGTTTGGATTTTGTTCAAAATTTAGAATACCTAGAAACATACAGTCGTTATTGAACACATTTGTTACGTCACTTGGAAATATAAGAGCATGAGATACAGTGAAATAATATGCTAAAGTATAAAGCAGGTGAATAATAACTCATACAAACCCAAGAAATAGCAACATCAGAAGCAAAATAAACTTGATAACATACACTATATTGATGTTTGACTTGTTAGAAGGAGAATACAGAAGCCCCGTCTATCTACTTGATTTTCATTTCTTTCTTCCAGATATCTTACGCACAAACTTGAGCGCCATCACAATTGAGCTGGGCATCTTCTTCCTCAGCCTACTTTGTGCTTGTGAGTAGCTATGCGTTGGTTGTGAGTAGCAACAGAATCATTTCATTGATACAAAAGAATGGTTTACAAAAATATTTGTATATCAAAGAGAACGTTTTG
Source organism: Trinorchestia longiramus (assembly GCA_006783055.1). Lineage (NCBI taxonomy): Eukaryota > Metazoa > Arthropoda > Malacostraca > Amphipoda > Talitridae > Trinorchestia > Trinorchestia longiramus. The sequence continues at coordinate 63,554 of VCRD01000563.1, forward strand.
GATATCTCTCCACTTCGTCAGAGACAGTATCACCACAACTCGAGTCATATGAGGATACTAAGTGATATTAAGTCTGGCACTAGGTAGTGCCTGGAATTACGTTAACTCTCATGAGTTAGCGTCAAAAGATGGCAAATAAAATTCAGCTGTTTTTCGTAATAATAATGATATTTTGCATTTGAACAGCTTCAAAAGATACGAGGCAGCATTGTCAATGTGTATTATGTTCTTGTCAGAATATATTTCCACATCTAGAAAGAGCTGCATGCATGCGTAAAAATTTTTTGGATGTGGTTGAACAGGAACATTTAAAAGTTCGTTAGTTTTACTGGCAATATTCGTTTAGCATAAAAAGATTGACATTGCAGTTATGTTTGTATAAAACTGTATCGGGCAATTTGTCAGGCTCAAGAGAAAGAATAAATGAATGATACATATGATGATCTAACATTCTAAGTGATCATATATTGGACTGATCATAATGTTGGTGCTTTCAATACAAAATCACCAGACTTGATGGCCGTGCTTGCGAGCCTCTCAGCTTGATTTAGCCTTTATAGGTAGGTGGTCAGTGACAGTCAATATTTCATCACAGAATAGTTCAGGTGCATGAGAGTCCTTGACATTTGCTTGAACCGAGGATGAGAGAGCACACACAGTACAGTGAAGAATAGTGTGAGCAAATGCGGGCGTTGGTAATGACCAACCTCCGTCATGTCAGCGTCACGATTTTCAGGCGGTGACGTTGTGATCCCGCCAGCCGCTGATTGGGTCGATTTTTTACGAGGCGGGACGCCAGATGCCGATGAATGACACAAAAGAAATAGTGACGGATAGCTTTGAACTTACGCTACCTAGGTTATCCATCCTTTATACACTGGCCTTATACAACTCAGTCACAGAAACTACAGGGTGGCCCATAAGTAAGGTTCCTTTTTAAAACTATTATAGCTATAAAACTATAAATGGTAAAGAGATTTGGTTAATTCGGAATGAATAAAGAGTTTTCAAAGTTTTCTACCAGCGTATCAAGCCTACCGATAATCACAACATATTGTCCAAAAAATTCATAAAATCCACCCCTCAAAATGAATCACTACGCAATGTTTTTCGAAGAACTGCATAAAAAGGTGAAAATGTGCCACATCAGTCATTATTAAATTCTTTACAAAGATTTCATTTTCTGCAATATATATATATATATATATATATATATATATATATATATATATATATATATATATATATATATATATATATATATATATATTCAGGGTGGCCCAGAAGTAACTGACCCTTTTAATTTGCTAATAAAACGAAAACTATTAACGCTAGGATATTGGAACCTATTTTATTCGAAAGAAAAATCTTTTTATGCTTTATTAGAATTAGGTTTTGAATATAATGTCTTTTAAATGATGGCCATGGTTGTTTTGACAACTTAGGGTTCGTTTCTTTGTCGTTTCCATAACGCTCCTTGGTGTATCAGGCGATAGTTGTCTTATTTCAGAACAAATGTTGTTTTAAGTTCTTGCAGATTTGTTGGACTTGTTACATAAACCCTTGACTTCAGGTAGCCCCATAAAAAGAAATCGCATGAGGTCAAATCTGGAGAACGAGGGGGCCAAGGAATGTTACCAAATCGTGAAATCAAATGATTTGGAAAGCACTCATCTAACAATGTCATCGTTTCTCTTGCTGTATGGGCCGTGGCTCCATCCTGTTGAAACCAAGTATTGTGTAGGCCATGTCTCTCAATTTCAGGAATTAGAAATTCGCTAATCATAGTTCGGTATCTTTCACCATTAACTGTTACTGTTGTGCAATCATTATTTTCAAAAAAGTATGGGCCAATCACATTAGAAGCAGTTATCCCGCACCACACCGTTACACGAAGAGAATGCAGCGGCCTTTCTTGAATTTCTCTTGGATTTTCATCGCACCAAATTCTAGAATTATGTCTATTTACATGGCCAGACAAGTGAAAGTGAGCTTCGTCAGAGAAGGTGATGGTTTCGATGAAAGAGGCATCCTCACACAAACGAAGAAAAGATTCGGAATAATTAACACGACTGTGATAATCATTAGCTAATAACTGTTGGGTTAATTTAATTTTGTAAGGATACAACTTCAACTCTTTTTTAAGAATGCGGTGTAATGTCGATCGGGAAATGGATAATTGAGTTGGACGTTTTCTGATGGAGGTTTTAGGATTATCTGTAACACTTGCAGAAACTCGCTCGATTACAGCTTCAGTTCTAGTTGATTTTAATCTTTCAGATCGTTGTTTATCATTAACATTTCCAGTGTCCGTAAATTTTCGATACACCGATTTAATTGTGTTCTTCGAAGGACTGGTTGTTCTGAAATAATTTCTGTAATCACGTTGCACGACTGTTGTAGACATTGTCCGAGTGTAGATTTGCAAAATTCTTATTCTTTCTTCTTTGCTGTATGGAGACATGATGAAAATGAAGGGTTTGCAATGAAGCAAAAATCAAATGTCAAGCTGGTTCGTACATAGGATACCAAGTATCCTATTGTGCCATAAAAAGGGTTTTCTTTCAAATGAAACAAGTTTCAATATCCTAGCGTTAATAGTTTTCGGTTTATTAGCAAATCAAAAGGTCAGTTGTATCTAGGACACCCTGTATATATATATATATATATATATATATATATATATATATATATATATATATATATATATATATATATATATATATATATTTATAGTATGTCCCAAAAAACCCCGAACCCGTATGTCCTGTATAAGTAATACCATCATAAGAATACCATAAGCATTTAATTTCTAGCAAAATTTTCCCTCAAAATTAATCTATAGAAAAGAGCATACAATAAGTCGAATGATGGTATTCCTGATACGGGAAAATGAATACTCGGTTCGGGTTTTGTGGGACGTACTGTATATATATATATATATATATATATATATATATATATATATATATATATATATATATATATATATATATATATATATATATATATATATATATATATTTATGTAGTAGCAAATGCGCTGACCAGCATTAGACGATTGTTTCAAGATGCTTCCCATTGTTTTTTATCGGTTTGAAATCAATAAATTTGGCAGCTGTGACCATTTGCCTGACTCGTGAGCCAATAGGGGCACTTGTGTGCCATGATTAGTTGACTTGCGTGCACGTCACTGAGACGTCACATCATTTCATGACGTTGCAATTTCGACAATTTGCAAGCGCTCCTACTATTCTTTTCTCTACTGTGGTGCACCTGATTTAAATTACCTGCAGGTCAAATCAAGGAAATCGAGAGTATAACAGTCACATTTTTACAAGCCAGCTCTTCCCTGAGAAATGTGATACAGTTCAATACTGTGTGTTATGTAATGTCATCACGCCGAATGCAATTCATGGCCTCTTCTACAGATCATAATGCATTTTAAATTGTGGTGTATTGCCATTGATAATAGGAAACATACAATCATTTGCTGCTATCAGCATAGGGATTAAAGGGTGTGTTTCAATACCTCAAAATGACACTGCTATAAATGAGCTGCAAAAAACTTAACATTGAACAAAACTCATCAGTACGTTTTTGTTACATATGTGACTGAAAATGCGCTACGTGTCATTCGATGCTGCCTGCAGTAGACTTTCATAAACAGCACAATAAAAACGCCATTCGCGTTGGAAGTCATTATGAAAGTTGTGTACCGTCACTTCTTTAGTAAGAGTATGCGTACGAATGAACTGATAATGTTCGTGTTGTGTTGGCAGCTGAGCTGAAGCGGCGTCAGATGTTTCACTCGACGTATCGGCTCTACATATACGCCATCGTCCTCCAGGTGTGCGGCCTCGTGCTCATGTCAGCTCACTACGGCCGCTACGGCGTCGACGGATTTGGTTTCCCCTATACCAAACTCTTGGGTAAGCAGCTGTCTTCGGGTTCAGAATCGGATTCAAGTTAGGGTAAAAATTTGAGTCATTTTAGAATCATATTTGTTCAACCTAACCTCCAACCAAGCTCTTATGAGAATCCACCCTCATTTATGGTGCATGTGCCAAGTGCATCGTTTTTATCTTCTCCCTTTCCTATTCCTCTTCTATTCTCAAACTTTATCAAGCTTTTTGCGTCTGCCTCCTAGCCGCACAAACTGACTCAAATTCAAATCGACATCAAAATAATACGAAAATGGGATTCACGAACTGCAATAACGTGCGAGGGCTATCTAAGCAATTTGAACTAAATAAAGAGTTTTGGTTCGGTTGAATACCGACAAATGATGTCAGAGATCAAAATGTTTGCTCATCTTCGAATATTGAAAGAAAAGTGAAACTGGAAGAGAGCATTGCAGAAGAGCCTTAGGACGACTGATATCAAAGTGTGATAAATGCAGCTCTGTCTGTATTTTCTTAAATGATAATCAAACTACTACTAAGAAAATACACTTGTAGGTAAATACGCGTGTATTTGTGCAAACTTAACTATTGGAACCTTGGGCTGGTCCCAAGTCGCCTCGTGCAAAGGAGTCGCCTCCTTCGTATTTTAGAAAACAAAGAGCAGACTTTTTCAGCTGCAAAAATTTTATCCTCATTGCCAATATTTGAAAACTGAAGTAATACATTGTGATAATAAGCATGAAGAATATTCAGGTATTTCTCAAATTCACAATTCAAAATTTGTTCACAATTAAGTTATTCGTAAACACAAAATCAGATTCAAACTTAGTCTCGTTCGCACATCCATTCGATCAAGCATGAGTGAAACACAGTTTCATTTAACTTTGTGATATTTTTGTAGAATTTAATATTTCATATAAAAAATGAATCTAAAATTTGTGAAAAATATCGTAAGAGGACGTTGTTTTTTGCTGTGCAGATAGTTTTTAATAATCAATTATTGTCGTGATCATAGTTTGTTCCTTGAGAGATCTAGGGTTAATAATCTGCGAACAATGTTCCAGATGTATGCCTGGAAGGAGCTAACCTTGTTTCGAAAATAACGACAGTCCTGATGTATAAATAAACGTGGTCTTCATTATTTTTCATTTGCGCACATTGGCCACCAAGAAGGCGGATAGATCCTTACTGAGGTTTGACGGACAAAAATAAAAAATATGTGCCTATCCACTGATTCAATTTGTCTTCTATAGTTGTTAAAAATTGTTGATCTAAGAGTGAGGATATGCTAGACGCTATGCGATTGCGTAACTACAGAGTGAGAGGGCTGTTTGAAAATATTTCTAGTGCATTAAATAGACATATTTTAGCCGTAAATCCATATGTTTAAATCAGATTTGCACAAATATCCTAGATACTTCTTTATCAAATCATACTATGAAGAATCTTTTAACTTCAATGAATGCTTCAATGAGAGTCCAAAACCGTTGACAAGCTGAAATTAAGTAATGCTTATTCATTTCGGACATCTCCTGGACAATGGCTGGATATGAGACACTGCGAGGAAGTCGATTAGTCTCCCTTTCAACAACGGTCCACACGTAATATAGTTCATAGAATCTAAATCTGGCAAGTTTGGGGTCACAAATTGGGGATCACATAATCGTAAAAATTTGTTGATAACCAATATTGGGTTTCTCTGGTTTTGCGAGAAGGTACTGAGTTTTGCTGAAAAACGTATGGCCTTACACTTGAGACTTTATCTATTCAGGGCTTGACAACAGTTTTTAGAACATCAATGCATCCAGTGACATCAAAACCAACACGCTGTGGAAAAATATAAGGTGACATAACATGACCTTCACCACTTACAACTCCTAAAACCATCAGAGTAGCTGAAAATTTGGTGTGCATCACCTTGGATACTTCAAGAGAATAGAAGTATCTGTATTAAGGATTGAAATAGGCAATCAGGAAAAAATAATACCATAGATGATTCTGGTGTATAATAAACTTAAAACGACATGTCCTCAGTCCTCGCACCTTGTATACTGTATTTGTGCCTCACTAATACGAATATTTACACTGTCTCGAAAAATGTGCTAATGATTTAAATTCTTTATTATAGAGGCTTTTGTCTTGTATGATGTTGCCTATCTGTACCAGTATTTGGTTCGCTTCTAATTTGTGGAAACTAACGAAGGAATACAATGGAATAGGCGCTACTATGTTATACTTTCATCAAAGTTTGATATCAATTTCTCAAAGCTAAAATGATCTGTAGCATAGAAATGAATGTATTCGTATGCAGTGGAACCATTAGTTGGGTATTTTAAGTTTATAAACAAAATTCTACTGCTTGGAAGAACTATATTCTATTGCAAGTTCTCGACTTCCCAAATGTGTGGATAGAACATTGATGAGATTATATATTCGCTTCCTTTCGACTTTATGAATTATACAACGTGATTACATTCGAAGTGAGGTCATTGTCAAAGTCTTGATTGGTGCGCAGGAAGAATATTAGCCAGCATCTCGACGATCGTGACTGTGTTTTTCGTCTTGCTGATGGCGAAGGGCTACAACATCACGCGAGGGCGACTACGGCAAAGGACGATTATCCGCCTCACGGCATTCATGAGTCTCTACTCAGTTACTTACGTTCTCCTCTTCTTGTATGAGCAAAATGTAAGCAAAAATAGACGTAATAAGTCGATGAATTTCTGAAAATCTGCTTACAATTGCACCTATTTCTACACACGCTCAACTCTTCTCACAATCTCAAGGCTCTTTTAACGACGGACTTCCTTATCTTATTGTTTACGAAGCTCTTTTCACGAACACTTTCCTTTTTTCATGAATTTATGTTCTTTTTCCTCAATTCGTTCTGTAGAGGCGCAGTAATAATTGAGAAATTGCATATCGTGGGTGCAATTCGCGTATCAGTTTATTTTGCTCGAATAGGAAACATTTTACCAAACATTTGCAAAGAGAACATCAAAATATTTCATATATACCTTTATTAGAATAAAAAACATACTTCGTGATATGAGGCGAAGCATTTAACTAAAGCATACAAAAGGCTCTGCTTAGCAGAGTTTAAAAGGAAAACTTCATACATGTTGAGGGTTCTGGCAAAAGGATTATTATCTTAATTCGAAATGTTCCAGAATTTTACAACGATGACAAGAATGTTTACAATATTGAGATAAGGAAACTATAAATCTAAAAGTTCCTACAGACATGTTAACAAATGGCGGCCATTTTTGTGATCCACCTTTCATTATGGAGTACCGATCAACTACATATAACCCACACTTCAATTAACAGCGCATTATACATCATATTACATATGAAATTCTACACTATGAATCATAGTAATTCATTTATAATAAATATGCATTTTATAATTTTTATATTCAATAACTCGCTGCTGGGAAAGAAAAGACCGTATAGACAAATTAATTCCTTATTTGCTGAAGATGACGACTTTACAATAGATATTATTTCAGGTCTTGTCCGCCCTATGGCTGAAAGAAGGTTATTGTAAAGTTCTTGCCAAAATAATTCATAGAAAAATAAACTGGCTTTAACTTCTCACAGGATAGTAATGTTTCATAATTCGTCACACTAAACCCACGTTAAATAAACCTGTATACGCCTTGTGCACTCATCTCTCTTCGAGGGAAGCTGAGAGGTTTCTTTTAAGACAGTGTAGTGAGAACAAAATAAATAAAGGCCTTAAAAACTGAAACAAAATGAACACAATGAAGACTATTACAGCAAAAAGCGCTTTTTATAAGATAATAACTGGCACAAATAAATGCTATTGAAATTAAAATTAGCCTGGCCGTAGATTTTATAGCAACTTACTCTAAGTTTGATGGTCACCATGGTTGCTTCAAATTGTTGGCTGAAAATTTTATTGCTCAATCATTTATCCATGTTTCTTGATGATTCAAGAAACTCTCATATTTTCCGACTCTGTCACAATTTGTTCACTGTGGACAAACGAATTTTTGATAAAATTTCGTTTTATTTGGCCAATGTTCATTTCAGAATCCCTCCATTCTTGCCTATCACAGGCCTCGCAATATGATCACTATATTCTATAACGTGGCTGTTTTGACACTTTCCTAAGCCGTTTGCACAGTAGATTTACCCTCACATAGGTCCTGAACAATTAGTGTTTCTTTTTCTGTCAGTCAAATCGCTTTGGTGTCCTATACTGAAGCTTTATTGATGGTTCTCTTCAACTTGCTTTCTATGCGATCATCCTAAAATCAGTTAAGAATTATAAAGATGGCAATCGATTCGTAACATATGTTACGATTTTTCTAAATTCCCACTCTTTATGCAAAACAATGTTGCTAGCATCAATGCGATCAATAAAACTTAAGCATTATTGTTAAACGAATGTATATGCTCACAAAAAATAGTTTTATATAATTACATGGAGCCCGCTGTAGATAGTGTTCAAAATACATTGAATTAAGAAGAAAAGACACAACGCTAAGAATCACACTAAATAATACCAAAAAGTCAATGCATAATTTCTGGTATTTAAATTCAGAACGTATTTACCGCAAAAAAAACTAAAAACAAATTGCGTTTACACCAAATCCTATTTAAAGTATGATATCTTATGAAGTATTACGTCTTGGTAAGCAATATACACTTAGAAATGGCGGCATCTTGGAATTTCCAGCTACTTTACTATCGTTAACTCAGATATGCGGTTTATGCATGTGTTCAGAGCTTCTAAATAAAACAGTTTTCTTGAACACTGTTCTAAAATAAAATCTCTTTCCAGAGTCATATTGCGGTTAAAGCAATATGACTCAAGCAATTACAAGGCACTCATAGTATTAAAGTTAAAGCGCTCACAGTCTGTTAGCGGTGGCATCTACCTGTACAAAATAGAGTTTTATTTCTCAGTTTTTCGATCCCGGTGAAGTGCTGTACCTGTACGAGAGCGCTGCAGGCTATGGGCTGGTAGCACTCAGGCTACTAGGGTGGCTCATGTTGCTGTACAGCTGCTACTTCACCCTCAAACACTACCCTGATAAGAGCAACTTCTATACGCCCTTCTTAATATTCTACACTCTATGGTAAGAGCTGCGTTTCGTACAAAGTTGTGACTGGTCCACTACTCCTTTACTAGACAGTTCCAGTAGAAATTCCACGATTTAAATTTGACTAATTTAAAATTATTCTAAAGATGAATGTATCAAAGACTGAAAACAAATTATTGTGTTCTAAATGAATTTTTCTCATCAATATATGCAGAACTTTCATTTTGTATCTTATCGAACCATAACATGGCCCGAATAGTACCCGTTGAAATTACTTGGTTCAAAAGTTATCTAATTAAGGATCCATGAAACAAAATACATATGTTAGTTTTACCCGTGGTTCTATCATAATCGGAATATTTTTCACGAATATATACAGAACTTCCATTCTGTACCGTATTTACTGATAACATGGCCGTGTAAGAGAAGAAAGCAAATAATAGAAAAATAGAGTATTTTATTTGTGATCCGGCACCTTTGGTAATCACAATACAATGCTTGTTGTGCATACATACCCGTTCTGATTTCAGTTCAATAATTTTTCTTCAGTAATAGATAGGAAGTAATTGGACTGACACACACAGATAGAGAGAGAGCGATGGAGATACATTGTCGATTATATATGTAGATTTGAAACTATCATCCGAATTTGAAATACTGTAATTGTATATTTTTTTTCTGTCTCGTGCATCAAAGGTTTAGTGAGCTAATCTGCAAGAATTATATCGAAAACAAAAAATGTGAATTCATATAGAAATTTATGTGTGCCTTTCAAATCATTCTCCCAGTGCGTTTGATTCAAGGAATTCATTTTGTCTGCGTAATATTGTCGTGTTAGAAGAACTACAATGAAGTTTTTTCATTGTGAAAACCTGTTCTACCTGCGGAAAATATGTTATTATTATGGTTCAATATGTTATTATGATTTATTTATTATTCATTAACCATTATTATTATGGTTTATTTTTTCAGGTTCATTGCAGGCCCAGTAATTATTTTAATCAGCAACCTTGTCATTGACAAGTGGGTCAGAGAGAAAGTAGTCAATGGCGTCGAGCATGCAGTTGTGATCTGTGGACATCTTTTCTTCCTCGTAAGTTCATGGTCAATTTTCATAACGATACAGTGATCGAGCCCTGTTAGTCCAACACAAATATTTTTAAAGTGGGTTTAGTATTCCCTGATGCGCTACATTTATTATATCATGTTTGAATCTAGGAGTTTTAGCATTTTAGCAGCCTGTCATATTTCATTGACTACGGATTCATGAGTTTCACCTTTCTTTTTGTGAGAAATACTGCACTGTAAAAATCATATTTCTCAACGAAAAGTATTTCATCAAGTTTTTGCACCTGAATTTCCCAATGGAATATTTATACGAGCCTTTTGATGTTAGCCTTTGACTGGTTTGAGGTTATCGTCGAGAAACGTGATCGTAAAAATATTATCATTGCTGTAAATGTTACACTGACGTTGATAAATTTAATATATTTTTGACAGCAGCTGTTCCCTCTTTTTCTGAACAGTTCATCACCCGGCCAAACGCCTCTAATTTCCCATACCATGTACGCACGAGCCAAATCGCTGCTATGGAAGAGACGGAGACGGGCAAGCTTGGTAACAACACTCTGGATAAGTTCGCCGCTCACGTCTACGAGCCTGACGTAGCTGGGTCAAAAAACTACACCACTCCAGATCTTTTCATCGTATCTGGATCTGTTCACATGGTAATTTTGTGGATAAACAGTAGCTGAGATCTCATACTTCATAAGGTTTTAATTCGAAAAAATCTGTTTCACTTGACTCTGTTTAAGTGAAAGAAATGAAAAAATTACATATCTCTAAACTTGTTCACGAGACAGCATGCGATTAGCTCATATACTTGACCTACAAGAAAACATATTGGATTTGCTTGCATCTGAATCAGTTGCTTCGTCTTTTGGTAAAAAACTGTTCTAATGTGGGTCAATTAACACTTAACATAGTGAAAACTAACAGCGCTTCAGTCAGTCATTTGTTAACAAGGTGGAAGGCTCACTGCACACGGTAGCATAATAATTGAGTAAAAACGGTTCGTCATCCGATCCATTCATTGGGCAGTTTCATCAGCAGTAAGTAGCATTACTCAGAAAGAGGTCCTTGCATTATTTTCATGTTCACATCGTGACTATGATATAGTAGTTAGAACCACCAAATTTGAACGGAAAGGAAGAGTTTCATAGAAAGAGTGGCTTCATGAACGATGTTGATGTATTGACTCAAGGTGAGTGGGGAGAGGAAAACTAATCAGTAAGGAAAGAAGGTAGATGAGGTTGGATTAATTTGATATCTACTTACACTGATATGACAGTATAAACTTGATATTCTTTTGAGAAAGGAAGTTAATGTTAATGATGACAAAATCCAAACTGTGACCATACATAAGAATTTGTACAACTATATTTTTGTTATTCACAGAAATTCTGTCAGCGTGGTATTAATTGTTTAATTGTATGCTATTTTATCAACCTCTCTATTGGGTCATTATTAAAAATTTCAAGTAATTAGGGTAACTATATCATTTTTTGGTGCTAGTATTCATTCGTAAATTCAATCTTTCTGGAGGTTCTTACAAACAAAGAAAAATACAAATTAGCATGGAACCATTGTCATGGTCAGGTTAAGTAAAAATATTACGATACACTTAGAGTTGTCCTATGTCTCTAGTACGTTCTCTGATCGGAAATATTTTCTTTTATAAATATTTCATTTAGGATAGCCCTGCTAGGGCATTCATTTGACTCTAGAGCAAATTTGAGACGATTATATTTAGCTTCTATCATAAGGTGATATCATTCACGTACCATTATACAGTCTTTCGCATTTTCTGTATGATAAAAAACTCATGTTCTCACTGAGCATATCACAATAAATTTTCCTCGAAGCTAAATCAGGAGTAATAGGCTGTTTATTAGTTTTTATCATCGAACAAGTTTAAATTTCAATATCGCGTTTAATAGATAGAGGCGGCTACCGATTCAAGAAAGGTGACTGGCACCTTGGCAGATGCGATACTTTGCAAACGCGTTTTCGCTTAGTAGATATTTTTTAAACTAAATTACTAGTCATCACAAAATTCCTGTCTTAGATTTGCAAACAGGATGTGCCAATAATTTTTGCTCGTCAGCCAAATCAGAGGATTGAGTCTGTCAAATATTCATACTGAAATTCCATGTAATCTTTATTTTAATATTCTTCATCTAATACTTCTTGTAATGATTACTTTATGGAATAGACAGGTGGATTTACAAATCAGTGCGCTATTAGCTGTTCCTTCACGCCCTGGTAAGAAGCTGATCCATAGTGTGGACTACTCAAATGTGTATCCAATGTTGGGTTAACCGTTAACTATACACCGTCTGTTTGGTATTTCACTATGCTTAATTATCTGCACTGCAGACATTGGGATTTTATGTATGTTGCTGCAAATTTGGTTTTTGAAAATTTTCGACTTGCTAAGAATAAATTGGAAGTAGGCTGTGCGAAACATATATTTTTACTGTTTCAAAATGGGATATAGAAACTATACTGGCGCTTCATTTCTATTACACTGACATGCCTGTCCATATGTAGAAATTATGTCTTATTCCTTTTAACCATAAACATTAATTCAATTCTATCACATTAGAAAAATGCAATAATGAAGCAGTTGATATGCCATTCATTGCACAGGTATGGTTGTTAAAATAAATACTATAAAGTATAGAAAAAAGTTTGAAAATAGAGTTAAAATTGCAAATTTTATCATTTGTTCAACTTCGTTGGAAATGAGTGATGTGCTGACGACTGAATATGAAACACCTCAGAAATAAATCCACATAATAACTAGCGTCCAGTCGTTGAGCGTTCACTGGATCCAATATGTTTGAGAGACATTAACTTCGCTTACCCTATCTTGTCCATAACAGTATAAGTCATTTTCTGAGTCAGAGTAAATTTTCAGCGTCCGGTGGGGCACAGGCCTTCTCTGGGTAAGGTCGAAGAGCAACATAATCACTGGAGACCTCCGTCACCTCCCCAGCCCTCGGCGTCTGAACTTTTCTCTGACAATAACACCCGGTACAACAACGGCAGTTGTGGTTTATATGGCTCAAACGATGAGAAATCCTCAAATAATATCCCCCTGACAGGTCGAAGTAGGCGTTTATCTACTCAAACGTCACCTGAGTTAAAAGAAGTATCACCCTTAGTAGAGAGATCTCTTTGCAATGACCATACTGCGTCTGTGAGAGAGAACATCGAGGTGGATTCAGGGGAAGATCCAGGCCAGAGACGTCTAAGACGAGCAAGCGACACTGGCAACCGAGATGATATGTACAACGGTCATCTCAAACCTCTCTCTGCTCTGCCGCCGCTCAGGTAAGGAGTATTTTTAGGGCAAACCTACAGGTATCAATCGGACTTTCTCTCTCCTGCGAAGTAGAGTATAAAATTTTTAAACGACTGTTAAACCGACTACTTGGCTCCCAACAGCAATGTCGATATTGCTTAATCTAGTGGCTAATTATGGAAGAAAACCGTCATGGATTATTGGTTTCTCCATAACTTGGCTGTGAAGATTTAGTGGCGTTCTTTACCGGGTGGTTTTAAAGTCCAGTACCATATGCGTACAAGAGTAAAAATTTCGTCTGGACCTTAATTTTTACACACTATAGAATATAAAACGTCTCTACCGGTTATAAAAATCAATTTTTTTGTTGTGGAGATTTATTTGTGAAACCTTTATGCAGAATTTGTGGTTGAATTCTGCCAGAAAACTATTTCTCGGTAAGCAATACGATGCTCATTCGGTCAGTAGAACTTAGAAATGCCTCAGTGACAGCGCTTCAGAGTGGCCAATGTCAAAGTTGGCTCTCAATTCCGTGGACTTCAGTTTGAAGTTTGTTTTGAAGAACAAACAAACAAACAAACAATCTTTATTTCCAATCGAGTACACTGTGCATAGACATTTAGTACATTGGTTTTTCAAATTTTCGAGGTTAACATTCTTAGAGTAGGGGTGATGATGAAGCTCCATGATCCCGGGAGGTTTGATGGGCGTGTCCATTGGCCATGACTGCTCATCCAGTAAGCCTTACCGATATGTGCGAGCTCACGGCACGAAGGAGCACCGAGAAACAACTCGTGTTCACGGCCGGATTCAAACCCGCAGTCTTTCCGCATGAAGCAGAGACCTGATACACAACACAAGCCGTAGACCACTCGACCACGGTGGCTACAACAATATTTGTGATAAAGCTAGAGGATTAGTTGTGGTCCTGAGAAGGTCTGAAGAGCGAGAATGCATGGGTTGAGTGTGCCAGAACTCTGTTTGTGCTAGGGTGAAGGTGAAATTTCAATTACTGTTAGCTATTTTTTTGGAAATCGGGATCTTTTGTTGAATAATTTTATCGAGCATATGAAACGTTTGCACAAGCTCACAAAGAAGTCCACTAAAATTTAACTTGTAGATTATAATATGGTAGTTTAACCGACTCCTTTATTCACACCATTTATTTTCATTTGTGCAAAAAATGGAGTAATGACATCTGATGATATTAGAAATTTGGATATTTGTTTTTATTTTTCTCTAAACAGCAGGAACGGAAGAAATGTCTGACCTTTAAGTTATTGAAAGGCAACTATTTCATTTTTAAAAACTAGCACAAGTTGAGGCTTATCAAACAATAATGATTTATAATGAAATTAATCATTGATAATTTTGGCTAAAAATATGACATAACATGTTCACCTTTGTTAGGACTCAAACCTCCACATGCAAAAATAATTAAAATGTTCCCTATCTGAATGAAAACACATATGGATCTAAACATAATTAATTTATATCCTATACTGAAACCAACTTGTAATGTGACATAGCCCAATTAATAACACAATGAGTATTGTGAGTGTCACTGTGACACTATTAACTATTGCACAGCGCCAGGAGTAATGCCGCTATTTTCATGGTAACGATGTAAGGCGTGTTGTTTGTGTGTCAGTTGTGGGCCTTATGAAGTGTTTGGTAGCGAGACTGTAATGTCTAAGATAACGAATTTTGTTGAACGTTGTAGCTGACAACAACTTCATTTTTTCCAGAGCCAAGGCTGCGAACACGGCATCATCTACTGTGTACAAGGTGATCAACCCCTCAGCACCTCCACTGTCAGATGCGCCTTCTGATGCTTGAAGCACGTAACTTCAAACACGTGCTTAAAGCACGTAACTTCAAACACATTCTTGAAGCACATAACTTTAAATGCGTGCTTGCAGCACGTAACTTCAAACACATGCTTGAAGCACGTAACTTCAAACATGTTCTTGAAGTACATGACTTAAAATTCGTGCTTGCAGCACGTAACTTCAAACACGTGCTTGCAATACGTAACTTCAAACACGTGCTTGAAGCACGTAACTTCAAGCATGTGATTGAAACACGTGACTAAAAACACGTGCTTAAAGCCCCGATTTCAAACACGTGTTGGAAACACGAAATTTGAAGCACGTGCTCGAAGTCCGTGACTCCAAACACGTGCCTGAAGCACGTAACTTCACACTTTAGAAAAGCTATCTTTTCAAGACTTGGACTGTAAATTGAAAGGTTTTTAGGCCTAAAGCTGGTCTAATATATTCATAGAACTTTTCACACAGCAGTGGCTGTTACTTATTTTTAATATATGTAAGATACATCTGGAGCTAATAAATTTTAGATCATAGTTAAATAGTGTTTATACTTCTTACTTGTTCAGAACTGGAGCTTCTGTCCTGAGTCCTTTGGTAGCACTTTTAAGAAAATAAAGTTTCAAAACTCACAGAATATTTGCTCACACAAGAACAGTGAAAACAAAGGAGAAAAGAAAAAATCGCACAAACTGTTGATTATCCTGTTACGAGAATACTGAGTCTCTAACACTAACAACAGAAATTTTAGCTATTTTCGTATCCAGCTCCAGGAAACTATTATAAGAGCAATAAAAATTTTAAGCATTCTCAAGTTTTGCCTCGGGTTCTAAGGATTTTCTTTCAATGTAGAGGATGAAATTAGAAGGCACTGGAAAATTAAAACATTTATCGTTGAAACGAAAGTAAACTGTCATTCCAGTCAGCATGTAAAAGAATAAAAATCTCATTCAGAAGTTTAAAATTTAGAAAATTACAAATGAATTAGTAGAGGGAGAAACAGCTAATCAGAATAAATCTGAATGCGCAACAAATGTTTCAAAAGGAATCGAATTCCTAACGTCTTTGTCAAGACGAGACCTCCCGTTAAACAATGAGATAAAAGACTAGATCACTGAGAAGCTTGTGGGTGTAAAAGACTCCTGTGATTCTCATTTAATGATAAGAATTTTATCAGTACGAATGTAATATCGGAAATTAGTTCTGTCATTAATTGAGGAATAATGATTTATGTAAGATAGATGATTGGTTCACCACATCAGTGTATTGTATACTGTTGTAGCGGCTTAGTCACTCTGGGTTCACCAGATGTAAGACCTTGGGAGTGCTACCTGCACCGTTTTGGTTCCGTTAAGGCAACTGTTTTGAGATCGTGCCTTACGTCTACCTCAAGTAGACGTAAGGCACGATCTCAAAACAGTTGCCTTAACGGAACCAAAACGGCGCAGGTAGCACTCCCAAGGTCTTACACTGTTATATGGTACAGATTATCGTATTTTCCCTGGAGCAACATTTGTTTTCCGTGATCCTGAATTTTGTTTTTCAACATTATTTTAGGTATGCAAGTCACTTTCAGTAATATGCTTGTTCCTAAAATAATTTGAGACTCGAGGAAAGAGAAACAGCTATAAATTAAAACACATCTACTGATTGTCCCTCATTCATATCATCTTGTGCGTACAATTTCGCTGCTGGCTTTTTCAGTTTAGCTATCATTATATCTTTTAATATCGTGTCCCAGGCTACACCGTTGAAACTGTTCATTATTATATTGGCATCAGCAGTACTTGATTTCTATGGTAAGTGCTAGTTTAGTTTTGTTTTTTCAGTCGAAATTGTGAGAGAAATATTACTTTAGCGATATCTCTCTAGAAAATGGGAGACCAATTCACTATCACTGTCACATGAATCACTCTGTATAACTAACTCAGAGCATAAACGCCCTTAAACCATACACTACTACCGGTCTTTCTTACCCTTCATACCAGCGTGATGACTACAGACAGGATCGAGCCCCTTTGCGTTTACAGCAAAATTTACTTCTTCGTCGCTTTTTCATTTATTTCGCTGCTTAGCTAACCTTTTTGCGATCGCTGTAGCCATGCATTAGCCCATTAGCGCTCCTTGCGATTTATTCATTCATTTTAATTTTGGTCTCAAGTTCTTTTAGCCCGCTGTCGTCTTCACAGTAGGGGAATTTCTATGAAACTGCGGAAGATGTCCGGGTTTCGATGTGAAGTTCATAGATACGAACAATCTATTCGCAAAATAAAATTTTGCTTTTGCTCTTTTTCCTTTATCAAACATAAGCTTAAATTTGATGTTGTGTGTCATCAACATTCTCACCTTTTGTAAAGGGTGTTTCTATATACGTATTATAAAAGAACTTTTATAATTCAATAGATATTAGTTCATAAAAACTTTGCAATTGATTACATTTCTGAAATATTTAATTTAGGTTGATTGGATACATGCCCGTATTTAAAGAATATATTCTATATAATAAAAGCCGTAGTGTATTTATTTATGAAAATTAAAAACCCAATTAAAAACCGTGGAAAAATTCCACCGGTTTTTGATGAATTCCTTTCTTTTATTTGCCAGTCAGTGCTGTCTTCGTGGAAACTCTTTCGAAAAGGCTATGTCGACTGGCTAATGAAAGAAATAAATGAAATAAAAATACTTGAGTTTTATTGGGTGCGAGTCTGCCAGTAAATAAATCATAAAGCTAGTTTGGTTTTTGGTACACCTTGTATGTGTGTCTCAGCGTTTTCGGACAAAGACGCTGTTTGGCGACCACCTGCCTCCTAATCTTTTCTGGGATTTCAGAATTTTTTTGCAACTTGAAAGTTTATTGATGAAGCTTTGCAACAGCTTTTGGGTACAAAATGTGGATAATATGTACGCGTGGGAAAAATCTAGCCCATCTTCATTCATCAAGAGTAAGGGCGAGCGCAAGGCAAGCGGTGGAACTGGTGAAAGTGATGTAATTGGTAGTGCTGCAAAAAGCAGTGAGCTATTTGTGTGAATGAAAATATCATGAAGAAAATAGGTAGTGGTAAAATTCTACAACCGTAATACTCTTATTTAATGCAATGCAAGTAGTTAGCTATTAGTGCTATTTACAAGAACAGAGAACGAAAGTACATAATAAAATTGTCCCGCCTTCAAAATCAACCAATATTTAAACTAAGGAGAAGGAGATTTTTTAATTTATCAAAAAATAAATAGAATTAGCATAATTTAGGGATGATTGAACGTATAAATAGTAAAGCTAAATTGAATTTCCTACGCTCGTTTCAGAACTAGCCGTCCATCTTGGTACAAGCCTACTGACAATTTCGTCTCTAACTCAATAATACAGGACCATTCGCAGTGAAGATGGGTAATTTAGAAGTTGAAGTTTTGCTTTTTTGCCTAGTATAATCTCCAACTTAATAAATTTATAGCTTCTATTTATACTAAATTGAAAGCACAATTGACATCGGAATCGCCGCAAAACTTAGAACTAAAATAAATGGGAGCTGACTGCTTTGATTTTTCCAGGAAACTAAGGTTGTCGAGTAAATTATTAAATAAAATTCATAATTAAGTTCATCAAAAATGATCATCATCATCATTTACCCAACAAATTTTCTAACAGAGGACTGTTTAATATAGGTTAATAGATTACATGGGACTTAAGATTGGCATTTCGTATCCCTACAAGGATAGTAAACAGAGTTTTGCAGGAACGTAGTTTATTAAGTGAGACAAATTTATTTAGCTTGCAATTGCAGGGCACATTTTTGCTAATGCGAGCTTGAAGGATACTTTGCAAATTCAAGTGTTATTATTATATCCTTTAGGAATAGGTAAATAAGTATACGACTCAGTTTGAAACAGAAATGAAATATGTAGAACAATCGGTACCACGAACTCAGTGTGTCAAGAAAACTGTCAGCCATAAAGTTGATTCAGTGACTAAGCTGGTTAAATTTTTTATGAAAATCAAATAATACTAGTAAAAAGATTAGTTCAAATATTCACTTCATCAAATGGCAATGACATTCATGTTAGTACATAAGGTAATTTTGAAGGTTGAATTCCATGTCTCATCGTCTAACTTTTTTAGATATGTGGCTATAAATGGCGGATAGAGAGCGCTAACCACACAATTATTTTCATTATAGAATTTTCAATTATAATTTTCATTATTCCTTGTGTAAATCATGAACACGAGCTTAGACTTTACCTTTAGATAGCCATCGAACTTCAGTATGCATAAGTAAGCGAACGTGATTAGAATCTATGTCTTTGCATAATGCTTCAAACACTCTCGACTTCAATGGTTTACTTTTAGTGTAATTGACTATTTCATTAACTTACTGCAACACCTCCTTCAAATCTTCCTGTGATACTTTTGACACTAGAACTTCTCAATGCAAAAAGCAATGTGTACGAATGACTTCTGGATTTTCTTTCTGTACTAGTGAAGCGAAGCCTGTAATACTGCCAACCATACATGGTGCTCCATCAGTGCAAATGCCAACGCAAGACTTCCAGCTCAAATTAATTTTTTCAAGATAGCTTGTCACAACATCAAAAATATCCTGACCTCTACAAGTTGTTTGCATCTCCTTACAGCACAAAAACTGATTGATGATTTAATTTCCATGAATGAAACGCACAAATACAAGCAACTGGGCACTGTTGCTTGTGTCAGTCGATTCATCAACTATTAAGGCAAATTTTGATACTTGCATTAAGCTCTGCACTTTAGTTTCAATATTCCTTGATAAACCTGAAATTCTCCTTCTTATTGTATCATTTGATAAGGGTATTTTATTTATTTTCGTTTCAGCTTTTTCTCCGAACATGCATTTAACCATCTTCCTACAATCGGGCAAAATAACTAACTGAGCAAGAGTATGAGGTTTAGATTTCACTGCTATCAGTTTTGCCACTTCGATGGAAGCAAGTTGAGCTCATTCTCATGTGTTCAAAGTTTCTTGGAAAAGATTTTCTTGCTTTGTTTGCTGATCTAACAATCTTTGAAAATAGCTAACATCTTTATTTTTGAGGTAGGAATGTTTGGTAGTGAAATGTCTTTCTAATGTACTTGGCACCATCGATTCATTGGACAACGTATCACCACAAACAACACATAATGGACTTGGCCGCTCATCTGATCCAGTCGAAGAAAATCCTAACTGCAAATATTCATTCTTGTATCTTCGGTCGTGGTGAACTTTAGCTTTTTTTGCACTAGAGTTGACGTGTTTTGTCATTTGCTTGCTGTTAGTGGACTCACAATCGTCACTTAGTACTGTTCTTTTTATGAACTTATCCATTGTTATTGAGAGGGGGAGTTATATTAGAAAACTGTTAACACACACTGTCACTCACGTATTCCACAACAGGCAGTGACAAACTAATTAGGTGACACCACAGTGGTGGCAGTCACGCCACTGTGCTAGCTCTCAAATTGGTTCGTTCAGCTCTAAAATATAATAGAAGAAACATTTAGAATTTTTCGAACTTGCGATATTCATAATATATGGCTTATTTTTTCCAGTCAAAATCGCTTCGTTGACTTGATTTATCGTCCAATTCCCCTCGATAGTGAAGGTAAAATGATAGCAAGCAAGTTACCTGAATTTAATCAAAGTTATACGAAAATGATTGACATGACAAGAACGAAAAGCTCGTACATTGAAATATATGTAGTTCTCTATTTGTTCTCGAGATAAAAGTTTTAATTGAATGCGTTTTATATAATTATGATAATAAAGTGCCATACTGAGATCCACAATGTTTTGCAATAACTACGGTACAATTTGGTGTTCGTAGCACTCCTTGCAGTGCTTAACATGAACTTTTAACTCACTGAAATTTAAAATTTTGAATAATAATTTACATGCTTCGGGATTTGGGAGGAAATTAGTTTTAAACTCTATGAAAGTTATACGTAGATTTTTGTGATGTCTTCTTGTTTCGCGGCACACTAAATTTGGTCTCGCGGCACACTAGAGTGCCGCGTCACCGTGTTTGAAAATCACTGGTCTACGCTCTCGATTGTGAATTATTTTGTAATATAACGTGATCCCTAATCACAATGTGACCATCATTTTACCAGTCATTTTGCGTTACTTCATCAGTCATTCTATTAGTTTGCAAACACCAATACTTACCATGAAAAGTAATTTTATTATCAATGTTGCTTGTGAAATCTTCAGTCATTCCCAACAAGTGTTTATAATTCATGATCATCATGATTATCATATCGATCATCCCTGTGAGACCTGCAGCTATCACCACTGCTTTCACAACAGAGACCGTCAATGTAACAATTCTTGCACTCACAATTCACAATTTCTGTTGGAACTACAAGTCTCGCGTCGTTCACATTCCCAACATCTACATGTAACGCAAATGTCCAGGTCATCATAGTGGAAGCTCATCCTTCCACTGTTGGTCCTAGAAGACGAAAATACATAAGTCTGACACTTTTCAAAACGACTTTTTGGTTCCGATTTCACTATGAGATGAGAAAATGCTTAGTGGTATTAGTAATTGCCTGCTCTAGTTAGAAAAATTTTACTGTGTACTTTGCAAAGAGGAGATAATGAAATTTAGTCCAATTTTTACGCACCGCTTAAGCATTGAATAGTTCTTCTTTTGTAAAACTATTGCAATCGTTACTTCCTCTTGTACGAACAGAAACAGAATATTTTTCGATAGACTAAAACTATTATTGTGTATGCTGTATTCTCTTTTCTGTGTGCGTTTCCAGGTGCATTTCTTTAGTGAAATGTGTAACTTTTGTGAAACTTCTGTTTTGTATAACCTCCTTATGAATACTTTTGAGCTAACAAACTGAATAATACTTTTTATAGAATTTAATAATTTTTAATAGTCTACTATTAATCATTTTAAAAAATTAAATAAATTTCTGAATAAACACTATTCGGAAAACAATCATACACATAGACGCAGAACAACTCAAAACAGTAACGTGACATGGATCAGAAAGTGACATGGTTCAGATTATGCAGCCAGATCAGAGTTTGCAGGCTAACCAAAACAAGAAGCATGTTTCCAACGCAAAAAATTGAATGCTGTAAAGGATGTACGCAAAGCCAGATTCAGCCGGCAGTTTTTCCACATCAGAGGTTGCGATACGGATGAATGTCGTTTCTGTTATGTTAGCCATGGATCGTCACACGGAATCGAAGAACTGCGCCAACAACTGACGCTGCTTGCACGTTGCCCGGAAGCAAGTGAAAAAGTAAATCACTATCTAATGCCACAACTGCAGCCATTGGAGACGCACCATGATAATCAGCTATGTATGGACCATAAGCAGCTTAGTATCGATTTCAGCCTCATACTATCGAAATTATTGAAAACCACAACAAGATCGAAGCTAATCAAACCAAAATTATACGCTGTGATTCGCACACAGTGTCCTCAGCGCGTTCATCTATAGAACAAAAGAGAGCCTCATCACTATAACAACAGAAAAACTCATTGCTAGTACAAGAGCAAAAACCAAAGGTACGACAACAGAGAACTACGAAGCGTGAAGAGGTAGCCACAGCTGATAAAAAAAACAAGAGAGACTCAGATATTTGTACAGTAATAAAGCTCCTGTTACGACCTGCTACGAGACACAGGAAAAAAACATCAACCAGCGAATTAATGCGCGAGAGCAAATAAACAATTCTACAACGCACGGCCATAGGTTTTCTAAAAGATACTTGCTGAATGGATGCTATCGGAACAACAAGCACAGCTGGTCTCTAACCAGCAAAATTGTGGTGTCTCACCCAAAAGGACCAAAAACCCCATAGACGATAAGAAACAACAATGACTGATCTCTCGTAAACTCCAGATCATCTATATCCATTCCACCCAACTTGGCACCAGTAACCGTGTTCATATATTGAGAGACTAAACGGAAAACAATATTAACGTAACAGAAAAGAAAATAATTTGAACTAAACCTAAAGCATTTCTCATTGGTGACAACACCATCACGGGACAAAAAAAGAATTTAAGCGAGGTCTGTCCGAGTGAAAAGTACTCTGCTGACTTGAGATACGAGTGATGGAAGCTGCCCACTTATTAGAGGAACTTCGATGCATGCAAGAAGACGTAGTCATAATTCACTGCGGAACTCATGAAATAACAATAGGGCAGCTGGAATAACTCCTTCAAGATTTTAAAATTTTAATCGGTAAACTCCAAGACGAATAGAAAAACTATTGTAATAAGTATTCTTCTCCGAATAAAGAACACAAATCAGGACTCTCTGATTTCAATTAGAAACAAACAGTGATCAATATGTAAAGTAATGAGTCACTTACGTAGACCTTACGTCTCAATCTTAAAAAAGATGGAATCCATCTCAGCGAAGTTAGACAAACAAGATTGAGGCGTTTATTGACTATTGCTACCGTTCGAGAAACTGCTGCCACTTCTTGCGAGAACACTTCACCGACAATTCAGGAGGAACTTGAAACAAGAACCTCAAGTTCAGAAAATGACGATATCGTATTCTATGGAGACATTGATAATATCCTTAGTGCTCCTCACGAAACACTAATCATGGAAAACTTCAATCTGCTCCCCGTAGATTGGACTACTCGTAAAAGTCGAGCACCCGGTTCCAAGCTTATTGATCTGATAAATACAAATTCCCTACAGCAGCCTGTCAACGAACTGACTAAACAAAACAATATTCTTGACCTCGTCATGACGATCCCTGACTTCAGAATAATTGAATTAGAAATGACGGATAAAATCAGTGATCACCATATGATCACGCCGTGTAGCCACCGTGGTCGAGTGGTCTACGGCCTGTCTCATGTATCAGGTCCCTGCCTCGTGCAGAAAGACTGTGGGTTTGAAACCCGGCCATGAACACTCGTTATTTCTTCGCGCCGTGAGCTCGCACATATCGGTAAGGCTTACTGGGTAAGCACTCAACACGCCCATGGACACGCCCATCAAACCTCCTGGGATCGTCGCAAGGAGCTCACCATCACCCCTACTCTTAGAATGTTAACCTTAAGAACTTGAAAAACCAATGTACTAATGTCTATGTACTGTGTACTTGATTGGAAATAAAGTTGTTTGTTTGTTTGTTTGTTTGATAGACTTCGCTCTCGAAGTACACGACCCTAAGACAAGGACTCAACAAAAACACGCCGTAGACTACAAACGGGCAAACTCCGAACTAATGAAAGAGAGGTTTGTAAGCATTGACGTCGAAGTACTAATGAGGAACAAAAACGTCGAGAAATGTTTCATGATACTCAATGAAAAAATTACCACTGCCGCAGAGTACCAAATCCCAACAAAGCGTATGAGGCCAACCAATCACTCTCCTAGGTTTTCATAAGAAATTAAACACCATATAAATGCCAGACATCATTCATGCAGAGAACTTGAACAATACCAAACAGAACCTCATCGTCAAGGACATATCCTCACCTGCATGACCGTTAAATAAACGGTCAAATCTACAAAACGAAATAAAGAAATTACAGCTGCAGCACAAGCCAAAACCAAACCGAAGAGCTTTTACAAGTCTATAAACGACTGGCATCTCACAAGAGACACTTGTAAACCACTGATCAATCCTGAATGCTCAACTATAACGGACAACAAAAGCCAAGCCAAAATTTTTAATACATATGTACTTCACTTGAGTGATCACTCGTGAAGACGTAACAGAAATCCGGCAACCTCATGCGTTAAATCCTCAGGAAATCCTGACAGACGGCCTAATTACAGTAAAAGAAGTTAGAAAACAGTTCAGCATTTTAAGCCCATATAAATCAACTGTATTCGACGGCCTTGCTGCCCGGATACTCAGAGAAACAGCCGAAGTAATTGGTGAACCCTTAGCAAACATCTTCACTCGATCGCTTGAAACTGGAATAGTTCAGTGGGATTAGAAGCAGGCAAATGTCACTCCTATTTTCAAAAAGGGGAGCAAACAAACACCTAATAACAATCGTCCAATCAGTGTAACATCTGTCTTCAATAAAACAATGGAAAGACTACTCAAAATCCGCATAACAAAGCACATTCTTGACCAAAATCTCATTACTGAGACCCAGCATGGATTCAGGGAAAAACGTAGCTGCCTCACAAACCTTCTTGACTTTTTCGGAAAAGTCAACCACATATACGACTGTACGAAAGTTGTAGACCTTGTATATCTCGATTTTCAAAAAGCCTTCGACGAAGCTTCGCACGAAAGGCTCATGGACAAAGTGGGAGAGCATGGAATACAAGGCAACGACTCCTGATGGATACGAAACAGGCTCACTGGTCGCATTTAACGAGTGATGATTCACGATCAAGCCAGCTTTAATTTGAAAAAAACTAAAAGTTACTTTGAATTATGAATTATTTCTATGTACATCTACCAACAATTATCAACAGTTTTTTTGCAACTTTTTCAGGATTTAAATTAAAGCCTTGAATCTATGCTCGTATAAAGACCCAAGAAACTCACTTAAGGTTTACCTTGGCAGTTAAATCTAATTCAGCAGTAAATCGTTTTGACAATTTTGAAATGATATGACAACGAAAATAAAAAATTATGGCAATCTCAATTAGGCCAAAATGAGCCACCCAGCTTTTACAACAAAATGAACGAGTTTTAAAATATAGCTTGAAAATTGAATCACGTTGACTTATTGAAAATTTTTCTTGTACGTAAATTGCTAATTACAGAAAAGTTGATAGCCTTAATGGATGTTGACCTTAAAATTCATTGAAATTTGTGATTTCTGAAAAAAAAAACAAATTATTTATAGTGAATAATGATACGAAAAGATTCTTTATTCCTTTGTAATTTTTATTATTTCAGAGCCCAATAAATTAGTTTTATTACATGAATAAATATAAGATTCATATTTAATTTTAAACCCTCTCTAACCGAGCACTCGGCAAAGCGAGGTACTGATATCTCAATTGGAAGCCTGCGGGAGGGTAATCTTCTCCCCTTCAATTCTCTAGGGAAAAATAATCTTACCGCCAGAATGATGAGGCACCCGAGTATCAGTACTTGCTGCTGAAATTATAGTAACAGCAGGATTAACCATAATTACTTATATATATATGACCATATTATATCGATATCTCATATCCCCTTGATCGAAAAATAGTTTAAGCTAAATGCTGGCTACTTATTTAGCCTTTTAATTGCAAACTTCTCGGAAGTTATACTTTCAATTTTTGTTGTAGCATAATATTCTAATCAACTGGTATTTCATGTTACATAAAAATCCGTTTCTTAGTAGAATTTTAACCCAAACTCTAAGGACTTCCTTCAAAAGGCAATTTTTGAAATTAAGATGCTATCAGAGAACAATAATTCACAAGGCTCTTGAAAAAGTTTCACAACAAGATTGTCACTCTGAATCATGCGCTTACAAAAATATTACAGCGTCTGCATTCAGTATTGGCGCATGTGATATCGATACAAGGAATCTCTTCTCGGTTCTTTCGCTAAAACTTCCTTTCGATTTTGCTGTTGATTTCATGATTGAAGATGAAGTCGTTGCTGAGAATGAACACTTCTGTGGGAATACATATATGTATTCAAAACAATTATTGCAACTGCCAGTGAAAGATGTGGTGGAGAGTACTAGTTATCACGCTAGAAATAAAGTAAAAACAGGTGAGCAGATTGGACTAGACAGACCAACGAAACTAGAATATGAATTCTTAACTAAAAAATAAACAATAATTGAGTATTTAAGTTCATAGGAGATTCCAAATTTTCTAGAATAACGTAGACATGAGGGAAGGTGGACATGTGGGTACTTAAACAAACAATCTTTATTTCCAATCAAGTACACAGTACATAGACATTTAGTACATTGGTTTTTAAATTCTTAAGGTTAACATTCTTAGAGTAAGGATGATGGTGAGCTCCATGCGACGATCCTGGGATGTGTCCATGGGCGATGAGTTGAGGTCTTACCGATAAGTGCGAGCTCACGGCGTGAAACGAGAAATAGCTCGTATTCATTGCGGGGTTTTGAACCCGCACGCAGTCTTTCTGCACAAGCAGAGACCCGATACAGAACACGGGCCGCATACCACTCGACTACGGTGGCTGCTAGGCACTCCATGTTTAAGGGACTTGAAAATAAAACTTGATGAAAACCTTTGATCAATGGAAAATATCGTGCGCCATAATTTGTATTTTATACTTTGATTTGTAGCATAATGTACTTAGGGAACAAATGAGAATTAAAACGTCGACGTTTTACGTGTCCGTCAACAAGTTAGCCCTGTTTTCTTTATTATACAATGATATCTTATAAAAGGTTTTTTATCCCTTAATATTATCTTATATAGATTCATTCTTTACGTCATCGATAAAAATCGATAAAAAATGATCTTTTCCTTTAAATTGATTCACATTATATCTTACTAACCTTTATTACTTTACTGAGAATTAATACATTGTCAATATTTCCACTATTAGAACATGTCTGAAAAACGATATGCAATCAGTGAGAAACCTCACTGAATTTCCCAAGTTTCTGCATTTATGTACTGACCCTAGAGGTAGTCTGAAATTAATAGGTACAGTATTACAGTGAGTGGATCACGTCTACTGATAGCGGTGAGACGCTTACGAGAACCACATCGTTAGACGAGTGAAATCCAACATGTACTCATGTAATCAAGTACTACATAGATCTCAAAAGTGAGAGAACTGAATTGTACGGAATCGTTACCTAATTCAATACTTTTGATAGACTACCCTTTTGATATGCAGGCGTGTTATAGACTAATGACTGCTGAAAGAGCAAAAATAACATGTTTGCTAACCTTGAACTGTAATTTGACAAATCCTGAGTAACTCCGTTTAATTTGTTGACTGTATTTCCCCTTGCTGTTAATACTTATCAAAGACTATTGTAATATGATATTGGTGGCAGAATATGTGTTAGTGAGTACTGTGTTCTGTATTTTATTCATTATTCTCTTTCGAGCAGCTGTATTGTCATTAAGACAAAAGTAAACTTTATCTCAGGCAGAAATAATAATCAAAACCATTGAAATGTGAAGTGATGTGTAATCGTTGGCCTCAGTTTAAAGAGGCAGGACACTGATCTCTAAGATGTCCCATGGCATCAATGTTACTTTAAAAATATTCTTTATTTTTTGTCATGAATTCATGTTTGAATACTCTGTTGATTTGTAATACTTGAGACTCAGAAACATGAGGAATATTGGATCTTCCTGGAATGGCCGTCAAATCCCTGACTGAGGCTGGTCTCTGTATGCATATAAGCCCAAATAATTGGCTTTAGAACTCACTAAGGCGGTCTATGTATATGCAAAAGTGTAGTAACAGAAATTTTTTAAACCCTCTTTATTTAAAATTCATAATTCATGTTATATTAAAGTTGGCAAGGTTATACATAATATTAATAAGTAATAAGGATGGAACAGTTATCGCAAATTCGAGTACTCCGAAAACTTTTGGTCTAATGGTTTCGGAGAAAGGATTTAAAAGGAGTTACCATGAATTTCCCCGGACTAAAAATAATATAATGTTCAAGTAATCACCCAATTTTATTTAATTTAGCAGGCTTTCACAAATTTCAAGGTACCGCTCGTACACTTGGTGTTGATTGACGGAGTCTCAGACTGTTTGTCTTCGGCAGTAAATGTACATCGTTTTATGCGTTGCAGATCATCGGAACGAGTGTTTTCAGGTACATCAAGGACACAAAGATGGTTGAATAACGATTGGTTGGAAAATGTTCACGGTTCTCTCAAATAAACTTTGTTGTTTTCAGTAGAGCTGGAATATAGTGCTATAAACAGAGCAGCATGCTGAAAAGATTTTTTACGAGGCTACAAAGAACTTCGAACAAGCGAACTTTTTCGAGGGAGCGCTCTATAAAAGGAATAGTAAAAGGCTCAGATGTCATTAATGAAATTTTTAATTCATTAATTGCACATCTTATTTCAGTTTTTAGGTTGCATGTGAAAAACGGCTCGTGCGAATTTTTCTTTCCTTGTCATTCTCTTCTTGTTTTCCCTTTGTAGGCAAACTTTAGTCAATTCTAGAGGTGATGAGGATATCTGCATCCACATCCGCATCTGTAAATATACGCATAATTTTTGAGATTCACATCCGCACTTATTAATGCAGATATCATGCGGATGTCTTATATTGTAGAGCATTATTATAGTAAACAAGTAATATTTCTTTTCATTTTGTAGATAATTGGAAACCAATCAACCTTTATGCTGTGTTCAGTAAATACTTCTTCTAGTGCTTGTGTGATGCACAGGATAGAGTTGAAAAGTAATATGCGCTTGTGCAAGGGACAGACTGGTCTCAACAAGAGTGAACATTCACTGCTTTCTGAGGGTGTGTTGTCAGTTGTCAGTGTCACATTACTTATGGTCTTGCGTTCACACAACGTGATTCAGTTGGTTTGCCTGCACTTATCCATTTTTCGTTTAGTGATCAAAGACAAGTGATACGATGTGTAATGATAAGTTGCACTGATTATTTTAGTAAATTTGATATTCAAACATGTTTATCATGATAGGCAATGGTCAACTGTTTTTGCGTTGTCAAGCGCACGTGTTGCTTTTCTGAGCGCAATATTATTGAGCGACAGTGTACTAGTTATTTGTGCTAATAATTGAAGTGCCTATTTGCTCTAACTACTATTATTGTCAAACTATTGATAGTACATTGCTGATCAGACTGCTGAAATAAATGTGTACACTTTCACACCATAATTGCTTCTCAAACAAGCGCACTGTGCAAGTATTTTAAAAATGTTTCCAACGATGTAGTAAAATGTAACGCCTGCAACACAAATTGTCCCCGTAAAAGTAAAGGAACAACATCATTACGTAACTACTTGAAGTCTATGTATCCTAATAAGTTCAAGGAATTAAAAAAACGGAAGAATGTCCTGTGAAAGAAAAAATGTCGTGCAGTCACAAATGCCGTCAACAAGTAAGAAAGTAAGCCAACAGCATACATTCGTGACCTGTTTTGAGAAAATTAAATCGTGGGACATAAATGATGATAGAACACAATTACTGGATGCTAATATTGCTAGACGACTTTCTCTTCAATTGCGTGGAAGACAGTGGCTTTGAACGTCTTATGGAAGTAGCATCTCCACGATATGAATTGAAGAAAAGGAACTTTTATAGAGACAAAATCTGTGAAAACATTTAGCCTTCAGTTCAAGAAAAAATATTGTAAACGTGATTGAATCATCGAAACTGTCTTTCACCTCAACGCATGGTTTGACTACACATCGGAAGTGTCGCTTTTATCTCTGACGAGTCATGCATTTAATGACCAATTTCAGAAACAGGATTTTGCGTTATTCGTAGAACCTTTGACCCAGCGCTATACTGGTGAGTACTTAAGTGCAATGTTTCTGAAAATGCTGGACGCACGGAAAATTGTTCTTGAGAGAGTTCGCTGTGGAATGCAAGATGCATGCACTAATATTAAAAAGACTTTATTATTATCAGAACTGAATAATCTTGATTATTTTGTACATCAACTGCAGCTGATATTCAGAGCTGAAGTTAAGACGAAAAAAATGTAAATGATTTGCTCACGAAATGCAGAGCCATTTGGACACATTTAAACTATTCAGCAGCTGCCCAAAAAGAATTAAGAACAACCCAAGAACGGTTAAATGTGCAGTAATTCAATGCTATTCAAGTTCAACACCAGCTTGCATAAATTAGAGAGAACCACAGGACCGATCATTGGTTGACGTCGCATTTCCGGTCATAACAGACACATTAACTTCGTCGCTGTCCTGTTTGCTCCCCCCGGACTTCCCCTGTCCTGTTTGCTCATTGGTCGACAAAAGCTGGCCTCGTCTGTGCTGTGTTAATACTAAGTGCCAGCCATGCAAATCACTACACTTTGCCTATTATTTGTTCAATGATGGATTGACGACGAGTACTTTTCTCTTTCTAATGAGTAACGTAAATATTTGTTTCAAAAGCATGGTTTTTCTGCATACAATTTTTTTCCATTATTTCCACTTAATACTTGTAAATGACATAATTAATAAAATGCAAGAAAACATAACATGATCGCCTTCGGAGGGCCCTACACCTCCACATGAATGAAATAATTAAAAGGTTCCCATTTTCTTATGGCAGACGTTAGAAGGAATATTGAATATACACAGGAAAATTAACATGTTGTATTCTACTGATCACGGAAATGGATAATGAAAGTAATCACCATATTCCGGCGGATGAACCACAAAATATTGTACCTTATTATAAACAGATTAATCGTATTCCTAACTGTTGAATAGCCAGATCCAACACAGACAATGAAACTGAATGAAATCTTCCCATTGAAAATACGAGAATTACCCCAATCACTGATTTTCTTTACCTTGGCATGATATCAACCTTAGTACTTGCCATTTACACTGGAGATTCATCACTGGTTGTGAGGTTATGACAAATCAACACTCACAAATAATACCTTAAACAAAACCCGCGATTTTCTTCTCATAAGGAATTCCCTCGACGCACTCGTTTAGGTACGCATGTAAAATCTACTCTTCAATGAAATTGTTGACATCGAAAATACGAGAATTACCCTATTACTGATCTCATTTACCTTGACATGATATTAACCCTAGTACTTGCCATTTACACTGAAGTTTCACCGCTTATGGCGAGGTTATAACAACTCAACACTCGCAAATAATGCCTCAAACAATACCGAATTTCCTTACCATTTCGAGACCAATAATTTTAATTGCATTTTCCACGAGTAATTGGTTACTTCAATTCACAGTGTAGTATTATTTCCTATTCCTTGAACCACCTAGGTGCTTTGATATTACTCAATTAAATATTCCCTCAACGCACACGTTTGAGTACACGTGTAAGATCTAATGTCGTTCATCGAGTGTAGCATAGGCTTACATGACTCAATCGGACATCAAACACGATTAAATTTATTGGAGAAACCTTTGTAACTCTCGAGAAGTACATACGCTGTTCTGTAACTATCAATTTGATTACAGAGTGGGCGGAGTATATTATAGGGGTTTAGAAATCTACTTCATACTATTAGACGAAAAAAATAGGGATATTGGGAAAACGAAACGACACGAGGGAGGAGTAAGCTCGTATAAAACGTTGGGAACGCATAGAGCAGTGGTTCCCAAACTATCTTACCTGACGCCCCCTTTTTGCTTTCAGTAGACCCGCACGCCCCCAGTGCCTCATTTTTTCATATGAAATGATTCTTACGTTTATTTCTTAGCATTGTTCAGGAAAACATATTTGTTTGTATTACATTTTAATAATGAAAGCCACTCAAACAAATAATACTACATTCCAGTAACTAAAAAGGAAACATTTGGCTCAAAGTGAGCGAAAAAAAAGGTTTGAACATTAGCAAATTGGCAAAATTGAGTTGCAATTTTAAGAAAAAATAATTTGAAAACATGGCATATAATATTTGGAATGACTCTTGACACTAAGGCAAAATTTATGAACTAATTTAGTGAGATGGATGCTGCTGATTCTTCCTCACAAGATCAGAAATTCTTGGATTGAAGGATGACAGCGCACAACGTAAGTCATTTTCTACATCAAGTCGGTTGCGCTGTTTTGTTTTCAAAACAACAAGAGCTGAAAATCCTGCTTCACAAAGATAAGTAGAAGAAAAGGGAAGAATTACACGAAGTTCTTCTTCACCTACTTCTGGGTACATGGGGAGATATTTTACCCAAAACTCTTCTAACTTCATTGTTTCAAAGTCCCTTTTCGAGCTGGAGTCACATTTCAAATCGATGGCTTCCTCTTGCAGTAATTCCAGTAACAACTCCACACCAGTGTTAAATGGATTCTGCACCAATGTCCAAAGAGAATACTCCATTGAGACATCTAAAAAATAGTGCATAAATTCCTAAGCAAGGGAATGCATATGTGATAAAACCTCTTTTGTCACGTCATATTGCTCAATGTTTCTCTTCTTAGATATGAGCTCATTCAGATGTGAGAACGATGAAAAGTTCCCAACTTGTACTTTTTGTTTCCAAAGATGAATTTTTTCGGTGAAAGCTCTGATCACATCAGAGTGTGCAATGATGTTTGTGTTTCTTCCTTGTAACTTCAAATTGAGGTTGTTGATAGCCTCAAAAAAGTCCACAAGGTATGCTAGTGAGAGCTGAAAGTCTTCCTCTCTGAATGCTTCATACAGTTTGTCATGTTTCTGCTTCTGCAAGAAAATTTCCACTGCATCTTTGAGCTCGTAAAGACGACTCAGCATGTTTCCCTTAGAAAGCCAGCGGACTTCGGTGTGAAACAGGAGAGTCTTGTAATCAGTGCCCAAATCTGAGCAAAGAGCTGCGAAAAGACTAAAATTCAAAGAGCTATTCTTTACAAAATTCACCACTTTTATTGCTAAATTCAGTGAACTGCGTAGATTACCAGGCTCTAATGATTGTCCGTGGATAACACAGTGAGTTCCAGTTACAGCAGGATTTTTTTCTTTCACCAGCTTCACAAATCCAGAGCGAGATCCAATCATTGATGGGGCACCATCAGTACAAACACCGACTAATTTTTCCCATGAAAGACCGTGCTCTTGGAAAAACTCATCAACCTTTGAAAAAACATCGATGGCCTTTGCTGTTCTCTCCAGTGCTGCTGAGAAAAGAATTTCTTCTTTCACAGTTCCTTCATCCACGAATCGAGAATAAACAAGCAGCTGGCAGAGGTG